>CM050417.1:32718614-32723614 GCA_027564155.1 Gymnocypris eckloni scoliostomus
TAGCACTAGAAATGAATCAAACTTGGCTTGAGTCCTCAGATAGCCCTTTTCTGCTGAAATGCTGTGAACCAAGATAAATACAGGGCATCATGCTTGTATATGATTTGTAAAATATTTATCATTATGCAACAGTAATCTGATGCAGCAGTCTCAAATATGAATTAGTGATGCACCGAAATGAAAATTATTGGGCCGAAAAAAAAGGCTGAATACCGAACACAATTTTTTGCGGTTTTTGCTATTTCTGAAAACCAGTCAGTATCTGGTGTGACCACCATTTGCCTCACGCAGTGCAACACATCTCCTTCACATAGAGTTGATCAGGTTGTTGATTATGGCCTGTGTAATGTTGGTCCACTCCTCTTCAATGGCTGTGTGAAGTTGCTGGATATTGTCAGGAACTGGAACACGCTGTCGTGTATGCCGATCCAGAGCATCCCAAACATGCTGGCCCACTGAAGTTAAGCAGGGTTGAGCTGGTCAGTACCTGGATGGGAGACTCCTGGGAAAATTAGGTTTCTGCTGGAAGAGGTGTTAGTGAGACCAGCAGGGGGTGCTCACCCTGTGCTCTGTGTGGGTCCTAACGCCCCAGTGTAGTGACGTGGACACTATACTATAAAAAAGCACCATCCTTCGGGTGAGATGTTAAACCGAGGTCCTGACTCTCTGTGGTCATTAAAAATCCCAGAATGTACATCGAACAAGAGTAGGGGTGTAACTCCGGCATCCTGGACAAATTTGCCCATTGGCCTTTGACCATCATGGCCTCCTAATCATCCCCATATCTACTGATTGGCTTCATCACTCTCTCTCCTTTCCACCTGTAGCTGGTGCGTGGTGAGAGCATACACTTGATTGTCTCTATGACTCTCTCTCCTCTCCACCTGTAGCTGGTGTGTGGTGAGCGCATATACTTGATTGTCTCTATGACTCTCTCTCCTCTCCACCTGTAGCTGGTGTGTGGTGAGCGCATACACTTGATTGTCTCTATGACTCTCTCTCCTCTCCACCTGTAGCTGGTGTGTGGTGAGAGCATACACTTGATTGGCTCTATGACTCTCTCCTCTCCACCTGTAGCTGGTGTGTGGTGAGCACACTTGATTGTCTCTATGTCTCTCTCTCCTCTCCACCTGTAGCTGGTGTGTGGTGAGAGCATACACTTGATTGGCTCTATGTCTCTCTCTCTCTCCACCTGTAGCTGGTGTGTGGTGAGAGCATACACTGATTGGCTCTATGTCTCTCTCCTCTCCACCTGTAGCTGGTGTGTGGTGAGCGCATACACTTGATTGGCTCTATGACTCTCTCTCTCTCCACCTGTAGCTGGTGTGTGGTGAGCATACACTTGATCGTCTCTATGTCTCTCTCTCCTCTCTACCTGTAGCTGGTGTGTGGTGAGAGCATACACTTGATTGTCTCTATGACTCTCTCCTCTCCACCTGTAGCTGGTGTGTGGTGAGAGCATATACTTGATTGTCTCTATGACTCTCTCTCCTCTCCACCTGTAGCTGGTGTGTGGTGAGCGCACTGGCACCGTTGTCCTGTGGCTGCTGTCGTATCATCCAAGTGGATGCTGCACACTGGTGATGGTTGAGGAGAGACCCCCCCCCACATGATTGTAAAGCGCTTTGGGTGTTCAACAATACCCAATAAAGAGCTATATAAATGCATCATTCAGTCATTCAAAGAAATCCTAATAAACTTCAAGAGAACTAAAGGACCCTGACAATAACCTTTCCATTGTGTTTATACTTGCACCTAATTTGAGAAAAAGCTGATTAAGAACATCCAACTTATTTTAGATATGTGCTGGTATTTGTTTCACAAATACAATATTTGGGTCATCTAAGTGTGGTGATTTAATAATTTTTTCCAGGGGTTGGAATTTTTATAGGCTGGTAAATATTGATCAGTAAGTGAAGGAGTTTGAGCACAGCTCAAGGATTACAATTACATATTTTCTGCAGTATCTGTCTCTAATGCGTTGTGTCTTTGTCTCAGGATTACCGGGAGGATGGCATGGATCTGGGCAGCGATTCCTCCAGTCGCTCCAGCTCCGAGTCCAACTCCAACAAGGTGACGCCCTGCTCCGAGTACAAGTCCTCTCCCAGTCTGGAGCTGGCCGGTCTGGAGGACTACGAGGAGGACGAGGACTACCAGCAGTACAAGAGGAGAGTGCTGCTGGACTGGGAGCGGGAGTACGCAGATGACCAGCAGCAGGACTCCGGCTCGGTGAGCGGCCGCAGCCTGGCAGAGGAGCTCCAGAGCGCCTCCTCCGGACCACTGAAGCAGAACTCCATCCGGACCGCCGAGAGCAAGACGTCCAGCAAACCCGGCCTGGGACTGGAGGCGTGCAGAGAAGAGTGTGTGGAGGAAAGCCAGCTTCCAGCCATGGACTGGGCAGCTCTGGAGAAACATTTGGCGGGCCTTCAGTCCAGAGAACAGCAGAACCACAACCACGGCCTGATCCGGACCAACTCCTCCAACGTGAGTCCACTTCAGTCTCTCTGCATGTTTAGCTCAGGATAGGGCTAGGCAGTATTTCCAGTATATATTGATATATACTTTATAAGCCATACGGTATGAAGCAATACCGTTAATACCGATATACAGTCGTTTGATACGAGTGCATCTGAGAGAATATCTAGGGAGGACACAGACTGAGCTGCTGCGGAGAAAGTGCTTAATACACTTTGATCTAAACATGTGACAAGCTTTATATAAAGGGCTTTAAAACTGCTAAGATATAGTAGCCTATAGTTTCAGTTTAAAGCGGCTCGGACAGAAAGGCTGTGTTTGATACATGCTGTTTTCCTAAATGCATAACTTACATTTCACAGGTGTATTCTCTGTCTGTAAATGTTAGAAAGCCAATGGAAATATCTCCATCTTGCTGTCAGAAGTGCACGAGCTTCTGCTTTGTGATTCTCCGCTAAACTCCACCGGCTTCATTCAGAACGAGCGCCGAGCAGACAGAGTGCAATAACTGACTAAAATATGCATGAAATATTTGTAGCTGGACAATAAATGTGGTATTCATATGATAGCACTCACTGTAAAATGATTGTAATGGGGAATCAAAATCACCCTTTTACTCTATTAATCTGTGCTTTTTTATTATTTTCATTTTTAGCTTAGTAAATGTAACTTCTGCTTTTAAAAGCATTATTTTTGTTTTTAGATTGCAATGTTAGAATGTAATGTGATTTTAACACTTTTTGCACATAATATATGCCTACATGGTTACATTAAATTTATTTGTTTAATCCAAATACAAAATACCGAGACATATACCGCAAATCAGCCAAAAAATACAGAGATTTGATTTTTTGTTCTAGCTCAGGATCGCTGAGGTTGAGGATCCATCAGTTCTGTTCTGCTTCAATCTGCTTAGATCTGCTCGTTTTATGGATGCTCGAATACTGTCTAGTATGTCATGTCTGATAGGCTGTGTATTGGAAAATTCATTATATTTACTGCTTGAGTGCTGCTAGTGCAGCAGAAATGATGCACTGCTTCTTCATTGATAGTTTGGGGGCAGAAAATATTATTTATTTCAAGGTGCCTGTAATGAGAGGGGTCAGGGATGTTGAGATCCAAGCGCAGCTTTATTAACACAGAGGAGGTCAGACAGGCAAAGTTCAGTAACAGTAGTAGCAGATTCCTAAACCGGGACGATGCAAAGGTCGGGGCAGGCGACAGACAGAGAGAGTATCCAGAAGGCAGGCAGGGTCAAAAGGGCAGGCAGCAACGGTCAGAGTAGTACAAACAGTCCAGGTAGTCAACAGGATAAACACACACGGGTAAACGCTCAGAAAGACTAGAAGTGGCAAAACAATACTCAGCAATGAGAGAGAGGAAGTCCAAAGCTTATAAAGCGTGTCTGACGGTGTTCAGCTGTGTAATCAGTGTAATGAGTGATTGGTGACAGATGTGTGATTAGAGCAATGGTTGATGGGAAATGCAGTCCGTGGGTGACGTACAACAGTAGTGTGGTAAATGAGTGACCTCTGGTGGTGAGTGGGTGTAAAGTCATGAACCGGATTCGTGACAGTGCCCTTCTTACATGTTACAGGTACTTAATATTATAATAACAATTAATTATGCATAATTGCATGCACGCCTAACCCTAACCCTAAACATAGAGTAAGTGCATGTGGTTAATTACAGTTTTTTCAACTGCTAACACACAGAATCAGTCCTTGTCACACAAGAAATCTGACTCTCAAACAGCAGAAGCGCATAAAATCTGCAAAACCAGTCACTAATTCTCAGCCTTTTAATTTCATAAAACACAGCACAGTTCTCTATGTAAAATCAAGCAGGAATTAATATTATGGTGAAGGTGTTTGCAAATGATTGCTTTTGAGATGTGTTTGTGATGTTTTGAATGCAGTGCTTTATTTTGCACGAGATGTGAGGCGTTTTGTGTTTTATGTGCAATTCTTGGATTTGTGTTGAAAAAAGGTTTTCAAAATGTGTGCAAGCAGTTTAATTTTTTTTAAAGATTACTCAGTACTTAAAGGTATAATTACACTGTAACAAGGACACCTTAAAATAAAGTGTAACCCACAGTTCTGCTAGTAATTCAGTCTGCATTTGAGTAAATTTCATCTAATTATGTCCAGGTTAATTTCACTGAAAACAATTGTAATGTTGCAGTATTTGGAGGTGAATAATGAGAGTCATGCTAGGTATTGTAAATTGGTGTTTTGTTTTTGTTAGCCGAACTCTAAGTCTTTGATTTGGGGTGAAATACGAGGCGTGTTTGTAGTTTGATTCTTGGTGACTAAGCTGTGTGTGTGTGTGTGTGTGTGTGTGTGTGTGTGTGTGTGTGTGTGTGTGTGTGTGTGTGTCTGTATCTGTGAGTGTGTGTGTGTCTGTGTCTGTGTGTGTGTGTCTGTGTCTGTGTCTGTGTCTGTCTGTGAGTGTGTGTAGAGCTCAGCAGATGGCGCTGCTGCATTCATGATCTGACCGTGCTATTTCACACAGATCATCAGATC
>CM050417.1:32731114-32733614 GCA_027564155.1 Gymnocypris eckloni scoliostomus
ATTTATTAATGCTGTTTTGTCTATTTTAATGTTTATGGATTCCGGGATTTATGACTGAATAAAAATGTATTATTGAATACTAAACAAGGTGCTAAACAGAGGTTTACTGTTAAAATTAAAATGAACAAAAATATATTTCATTCTCTATTGAAAGTCCACGGTCTTAGGTGACATCACACACACACACACACACACACACACTCACAGAGACACACACACACACACACACACACACACACACTCACAGAGAGACACACACACACTCACAGAGAGAGACACACACACACACACACACACACACACACACACACACACACTCACAGAGAGACACACACACACTCACAGAGAGAGACACACACACACACACTCACAGAGAGACACACACACACACACGACAAACAAAACCTGGATAAGGCATCTGCCAACACATTATCCTTTCCACGAATGTGACAAGTTTTAAGACCGTAACCTTGCAAAAATGAACTACATTTATCATGCTGTGGAGAAAAATAAGAGGATTGTGATCAGTGTACACAACAAGTGGAACGCAGAATGAGACGTATACATCAAAATGTTTCAAAGCAAGAATAAGAGCCAAAGCTTCTTTGTAGAATAGTGCTTCTGATGGATATTGAATTTTCTTGAAAAATCGCACACAGGTTGCTCAAGTCCCATTGCATCACCCTGGAGCAGAACAGCACCCACACCAAAGTCACTAGCATCTACAGCCAGCTTAAAGGGAAGACTGAAATCAGGAGCAACAAGAATAGGATAACTACTCAACAAGACCTTCAGATTGTCGAAAGCAACCTGACATAACTCAGTCCAGACAAAAATAACCTTAGGACTAAGCAGGTTTGTCAAAGGTGCAGCAACATTTCTGCAAAAACTCCTATAATATCCTGCCATACCTAAAAAAACGCTTTAATTCTCTCCGTGAAGATGGCACTGGAAAGTTCACAATGGCCTCTACTTTTGCTCCTATTGGAGACATGTCCATGGCCAACAACTTTGCCCAAATAAGTTATGGTGGCTCGTCCAAACTCACACTTGGAGAGGTTCAAAGTCAAGTTTGCAGCCTTTAACCGCTTGAACACATCCGCAAGCTGGGCCAAGTGTTGAGGCCAGGAAAAACGATAAATAACCAAATCATCAAGATAAGCCTCACAGCCTGCAACTCCTTGCAGCACCTGGAAAGTAGCGGGTGCATTTCTCATTTCAAAGGCCATATCCTTATAATGGCACAAGTGATCTGACGTCACAAAGGCAGAGATCTCACGGGCTCGCTGGCTAAACGCAACCTGCCAGTAGCCTTTCAAAAGATCCAGATCCAGCTTGATCAATACAATCATCTAACCGTGGGAGAGGATAGGAGTCAGGCTTAGTGACGGCATTTACCGTGCGAAAATCTGTTCGAAAACGAAGAGAACATCATGCTTCTCAACCAGTAAACATAGTGAACTCCAAGGACTAGAGGAGGGTTCAGCTATACCGTGTTCTAACTAGGGGTGTAAACGTTAACGCGTTTACGCATGCGATTAATCTACTAATTGTAACGCATAATTTTTTTGGAGGAGGTGTGAATGATTATGTTTCCTTAAACTAGTTTGTCATGCATTTCTTTATTTCAACACATTTACAGGTACATCCTAGTATTTAAAATGTGTGATTAATCATGATTAATCACAGTCCATTATTTTTTTTATCGATTGGCAGCACTAGTTCTAACATATACTGTACCTCTTTGTGCAAAAGCTGGCGTTTCACATGATTGACCCTATTTTGGTGTTGTTTAAGGGGTAGCTTGTCCCACATCAATGTCATGCTTTAGGACATTAGTACAAATTTGAACATCAGAAAACAGGGCCAAATGTTGAGATATCAACTAAATAATGTCAGTACGTTTGGAAGGATTTAAGACAGACAAATAAGAATCCAAATTAGCCAAAATTTTATAATTTGACAATCTACCCCGAGCAACCCCAGAAACAGCAACACTTCCTTCTGTCTCAGTCGATGAAACATTCAACACAGCAAAAGCCCATAACCTCTGCACATACCGCTTGATTACGGTCAACGTAAGGTTTAAGTAAGTTAACATGGCACATGCAGGTTTTCCTTTTACGATCTGGAGTCTTAACTAGGTAATTACACTTACTAACCTTCCGTTCAATGATGTATGGCCCACTATATTGAGCCTGTAACACAGAACCAGGTACTGGAAAAAGCACAAGCACTTGGTCTCCTGAAGAAAATACACGATGCCTAGCCTTCGATCATACCATGTCTTCATCTTCCCCTGAGCTGCTTTTAAATTCTCTTTGGCCTGTTCACAGGCCCTAGCAAGTCTGAAACGAAACTTAGACACATAGTCCAAGAGGTTAGTAGGAGTCAAATGTTCAAAAGCTAACCACTTCTCCTTTACTAATTTCAAAGGCCCCCTCACAGTATGACCAAACACAAACTCAGCTGAACTGAAACCAAGGTATTCCTGAACCAT
>CM050417.1:32738614-32748614 GCA_027564155.1 Gymnocypris eckloni scoliostomus
CCTGTTGGCTATTTTAGTTTTAAATCTACAAGTATCACTTCGTTTTGCCATTATTTACTGCTTTATTTATTATATTAATAATACACTAAATGGAATGGTAAGAATATGACATAAAACATGGCATACAATTAATAAGGCTAGAAGAACATTGCCTAAAGGTAAAGAAATGCACCTGTTAATCAATTTAAGGTGGCAAATATTGTCCCACTGCTCAAACCTTGAGAACCGCTGATCTATGCTAAGCTATGCTAAAAGTGCTAGCGCCAAACCCGGCTGAATGGATTCAAAAACGGTAAAACTCAACCGCTTAGCTCTTTGGGAGTCGTAAAATAAGCCTGTTTCCAAAATAAGTGGAGTGTTCCTTTTATTATGAGGTAATTATGAAATTACACATAAAGTTAAAGTCCTACAGACTTGGGTCAAAACATCTGAATCTGAATTGGCCAGATTTATTAAACAAGGCAAATTAATGCGAGAGCCCATTTCCATAAATCGCAGATGAGAGTAGAAATGTGATTTACTGACAATGCGTATATAAGACATGCCAGGGAATAATAATGCACACTGACTACGGCAAACGGCGTGTGATTCATTTAAATACGGTCCTCTCATAAATCTTGCATCTGAAAGGGACACGGACACAGATTTTTTTGATTATATTAATGGTGTCAAATAAGACTAAAGTGCAACTGTTTACATTTTAGACAGATCAAGTTGCAAAACCAAACTAGACCACATGGAGATCAACAAATACTACAACCAACCACCCTGCGTTTATTTCCTACAGCACACGGATCACTTCAAAATGACTAAACACAGCAGCATACGCATGAGAAACCATGAATGCACTGAAACGTGTGTGTGCAGAGTACAACACTAGACACATTACACATAGTGTGTAATTACTCAGATTCAAACCATGAATGCACTGAAACGTGTGTGTGCAGAGTACAACACTAGACACATTACACATAGTGTGTAATTACTCAGATTCAAACCATGAATGCACTGAAACGTGTGTGTGCAGAGTACAACACTAGACACATTACACATAGTGTGTAATTACTCAGATTCAAAACATGCACTTCAAATAAAACATGCACCTGAGAAAGATACTATTTCGATACTTTAACATGTTTACAGTTCTCTGGTCAGGTGTACATGCAGGTAAACAAGTCAGATATTAATAGTTTTAGTGTTCAAGTGTTTCGTTTTTTACAACCGCATTTTAGTGCCATGTTACAAACATTACAAATCTAAGAGTGTGAAAAACACATTGTTTGTATTTGGCTATGAAACAGACATAAGTGTTTGTAATTTCTCTCGGTGCTCCCAATCCGGGCTATTTTCATGCTCTCAAAATATTATCACTTTAATCTCGTGATTGCTATACATTAATTATCTTAATTTTGACTTTATTTTCTAAATGTTTTGACCTTATTCTCCTAATTTTGACTTTATTTTCTAAATGTTTTGACCTTATTCTCCTAATTTTGACTTTATTCTCAAAATATTATGACGTTACTGTAATCTCGTAATATTTACGAGATTTACACGCCACTAAAATGCTGTTATAATTTTTATATTTCACAGATTCTGACTTAATTAACTGTTACCTTTTTTATCGACAAGTTCTTACACGAAGACCATGATGCAATGACAAAATTGATTTTATGATGTTGAGAAAAAGAGTGGGGGGGGGTAATAAATTAGTATGGAACATAAGTTTAAAACAAGTTTGCTTGTTAAAAACATAAGTAATCTGAAAGTATTTAGATTACATTACCTAAAACGAGTAACCTAGATTACTAACTACGATGTTGATCTGATTGCAAACAGAGAAGTGAAATCGGGTTAAACAGTTAGAATAGAAATTGTGCTTCGGCTATTTATTTGCAATAATATAAATTGAAACTATTATACATGTTTTATTTTTTTGCAGTCAATTCACACATAAGCATATCTTTTATTTTGGCTACTCTTAAAAGAAATTATGCATAAGTATGCATTTGGGGTAAACATTACTAAGTTAAAGAGAAAAATAATTGGTTTCATCTTCATGCAGAAAGACAAACAAACTGAAGCTGCTGGGTTGTGTTTAGAGAAGTGTGTGTGTGTGTGTGTGTGTGTGTGTGTATGCGTGTGTGTGTGTGTGTGTGTGTGTGTGTGTGGTGTGTGTGTTTGCTGTGTGTACTGTGTGTGTGTGTGTGTAGGAGTGAAGTGGTGAGTGTGTGTGTGTGTGTGTGTGTGTGTGCGTGTGTGTGTGTGAGAGAGGTGTGTGTTGACGCATAGCAACAGTTGTCATCTGCTGTTCACTGTTAAAGTTATTGTTTTACACACATGCAAATTAAGGACCCAAATGACACCTGTTTTGTAGAATCGAGTTAAATGTGTGTGTGAGTGTGAGTGTGAGTGTGAGTGAGTGTGAGTGTGAGGTGTGTGTGTGTGCGTGCATGCGTGCGTGTGTGTCTATGTGTGTGTGTGTGTGTGTGTGTGTGTGTGTGTGTGTGTGTATGAAAGGCAGTTCTCTGTCTCAGGAATTCTTTGGCTGCAGGAATGTGCCACAGAAAGCCTCTTTTCTTTGCAGTGCTTCTCCTCCCACTGCTTTCCTTCACTCTTTCCTTTCATCCCTCCTCCCTCTCTCGATCCGTGGGACATCTCCTCCCCCGCTCCGCTCTGAAAGCTCACTCCGGCCCCGCCTCTGTCCGTGTCCTGCGCTCTGATTGGCCGGCGGTGAGTAAGCCCTCCCGGAGCCCCACCCTGGGTTCTCTCGTACCGCTCCCTCTCCGTGCGCAGAGGCTGTGGATACAGACGTGTGTCGGGTGGCACTCCTGTGTTTCTCCTGTGGATCTATTCTAGAGGATGCAGTGAGAGATGGTGCACCAGGACAGCTGCTCCTATAAGGTAGGATCAGATGAGGAAGACCATCCCCGGGGGAAACAAAATCTTTTGCTGAAGGCTCTTAGATGTTTCTCTGGAGAAAAGGCCACAGAAATCTCATTTTCCTAGATGAAATCATGGCACGATTGTGAGATGTGCTGGTTTTACACGTCATGAGTCAGTGTGGCAGTGCTTTGACTGTGAGGATATATGAACATGTTCAGGTGTGTGTGTGTGCACTCACACACACACACACACACACACACACACACACATACACACTCACACACACAACACTCACACACACACACACATACACACACACACACACACACTCACTCACACACATCACAAACACTACACACACACACACACACACACACACACACACACACACACACACACACACACACTCACTCACACGCACTCACTCACTCACACACTCACACACACTCACACACACACACACACACACACACACACACACACACACACACACACAGACTCTCTCACACACAGACACACACACACACACACTCACACACACACTCACACACACTCACAAACACACACACACACACACACACTCACACACTCACTCTCACACACACACACACACACTCACACCGACTCTCTCTCACACACACACACACACACACACACACACGACTCTCTCACACACACACACACACACACACACTCCACATCACTCATTAAAGCCAATTATGATAAAGTCATTAAAGATGCCTGAGCTCATGGTATATTGTGGATATAGTCACAGGTGTTTACTGAATAATGGCATAGTTGAGATTTTAAGAACCATACCTATTCATTTTTAATCAGAGCTGTGTCGCTGTCTGTTCCTCTGATCGCACTTATTCTGATGTCATCGGTATCTCTTCTGAAGATCTGTGTCACATTAGAAGATGTTTTCTGCTTGTACTGGAGGATGGATGATGCTCGTGGATCATGTATGCTTCAGGAAGGGTTTCCTGATCTGGGTTTAAACCTAGTGGATTGTTATTCTGGCGTGTGTGCATTTATCTGGAGGTAAAGAGAGGAGCTGAATAACTGAACACATGAACAACATCAGGATGAGTTTGAGAGAGAGCAAGAGATAAAAGAGTGTGAGAGAATTTATCATGTATTTAAACCAATGCTTTAATAACTTGAAATGAATGGTCGTATTCATCAAGAATGCATTCAATTGATCAAAAGTGCCAGTAACGACATTTATAATGTTACAAAATATTTATATTTTTATTTATTTTGAACTTTATGTTCATCTGTGAATCCTGAAAAATTAAATGTATGACGGTTTCCACAAAAATATTGACTGTTTTCAACATTGATAATAATCAGCATATATTATAATGATTTCTGAAGATCATGTGACACTGAAGACTGCAGTAATGATGCTGAAAATATAGCTGCCCATCACAGAAATACATTACATTAGATTCACAGCTATTTTAAATTATAATATCACACTGTTATTACAGTATTTTTGATTTAATGAATGCAGCCTTGACGAGCAGAAGAAAGGTAAAAATCGTACAGAACTCAAACGCTGGTATATTAAATATAAACTATATTCTTCAACCCTGTAACATTGAGCCCCAGCGTGATTTCACAGTAACATGGTGGACAGGTTG
This sequence comes from Gymnocypris eckloni scoliostomus, assembly GCA_027564155.1. Lineage (NCBI taxonomy): Eukaryota > Metazoa > Chordata > Actinopteri > Cypriniformes > Cyprinidae > Gymnocypris > Gymnocypris eckloni. Next base: position 32,743,150 of record CM050417.1, read on the forward strand.
TGTGTGTTTTAAAAGATAAATATCATGGGGTTGAAATAACGTGAGTAGCGATCATTAACCAATGGCTGTAACACATATGTACAGCTGGGAGGGATAGTTTAACTAGGAGCAATATAGAAAGTGTGTATGTGCAGAGAGCAGCGTGAGACAGAATAACACACACAGCACGAGCATATGCACAACACACACTGACAGATGAAGCAGATACGAGAGGAATCAAACCTGAAACAGTGTGTGCATGGAGGAGAGCATCACAGATGCTTCAGGAATCAGAGAGCAGAGATATGACACATTAACAGCAGGAGAGATGAAGGGGGTGCAGGTGAGGAAATAATGTGTGTGTGTGGGGACGGGCCAATCCTCCAGGGGCCCCTCGATTAGGCCCGTATCCAGGCAACCGCTCGCATGGAGACGTCTGGTGCCAGCCTGTCTGTGTCTCTGCCTCACACACACACACACTCTCTCTCTCATACACACACACACACACTCTCTCTCTCTCTCACACACACACACACACTCACGCACACATTATTTACACCTCACTGTTCCCAGAACAGCCTCACACACACACATTATTTACACCTCACTGTTCCCAGCACAGCCTCACACACACAAGCAAACAGAGTGGTCAAACTCTATTTTTGGTCAAACAGAGTTCATTAGGCCAGTCACATGTTTTCAGAGTCAGATGGTGTTTACTGTATTATTTATTAATTTGAGTCTGTATTAAGGAGATGATCTATAGTAAATGTATATACTGAACCAGCCACGGTATCAAACTCTATCCAGTAGTCAGTTAAGAGTGTGTGATGACAAAAATGATATCTCAGTATTTCCTGGGATTGTGTTGATAATGATAATTAGTCCATATTTTGCTGTGTGCGTGAGTGAGTGAGTGTGTGTGCGTACGTGTGTGTGTGTGTGTTTAAGTTTTAATTAAGTTTTTAATTATATTTTATTGACGCCGGTGATACTAAGGCATTAGTGTTGTTATATTTGAGTTCAGCTTTTGACTTTGTGGACAACAGGATTGTTTTATCCCGGCTTAAACTTTAAATCTGCATTTCTGGTACAGTTTTGAGATGGTTTCAATCTTTCCTGTCAATTAGAAGTTTCTCTGTTAGTTTAGGCGCTCTTTGTCCTCAATGGATCGACTTACTTAGGGTGTACCCCAGGGATCGATTTTAGCACCATTGTTATTTTCGCTGTATATGCTATCTCTGGGGATCTATTATGAGAAAATTTGGGGTATTGTACCACTGCTATGCAGATGATACCCTAGCTCTATGTAGCCATAAAACGTTATGATACCTCAGCATTTAAAAGACTAGAAGCCTGTCTGCAAGAAATTAAAGTGTGGCTCACAAATAACTTACTCAATGACGATAAAAGCCAAATCATTCAACTTGGGCCAAAAGAGCATTCAGGTGTAAAATCCATTGACCTTGGCGCACTTACTCCATATCTTACCTCAGATGTCAAGGATCTTGGTTTTCACCTTGATAATAGTCTCAAATTAGACAAACAAATTAATGCAATAGTTAGTACCAGTTTTTATCATATTCGTCGGTTAGCCAGTCAAACCTTTTTAAACAAGAAAGGTTTTGAAACTGCTTTTATTTCCACACGACTCGACTATTGTAATTCTTTGTATGTTGGGTTACCCCTCTCTTCCATCTGTCGCCTTCAAATGGTCCAAAATGCGGCTGCCCGCCTACTCACAAGGAGTCACAAATGAAACCATATCACACCAATTTTATGCACTTTGCATTGGCTACCAGTCCGATATCGAATCCACTAAACAATTCTGCTATTTGTCTACAAAGCTCTTAACAACTTAGCTCCTATGTATCTCTCTGATTTACTCACCACCTATAAGCCGGCTAGATCACTTAGATCCCAAAATGGCCATCTTCTGCGAATACCACGGTCTCGCCTGCAACGCAGGAGCGACAGAGCCTTCGCAATAACTGGTCCTACGCTATGGAACAGCCTGCCATTTTCTGTCAGAACTGCCTCCACGTTAGCCACATTCAAATCTAGGTTAAAAATGCATCTTTTTTTCTTGGTTAAATCCACACACTATGCAAGTTTGCATCATTCAATTCAATTAAATTCAAGCTCCCGGCTGCATGCTGTGTAAGGAAGGGTCTGATCTTTCTGATGTTGTGCAATTCAAACCTGCAAGATCAAGCAGTTTTTGCAAAGTGGTCTTTGAAAGTCAGCTGGTTCTCGAAAAATACACCAAGATTTCTGACTGAAGTTGATGGGGTAATTGTTGATGAACCTAACTGAATCGTGAAGTCATGCTGTAGAGTTGGAGTCGCAGGAAAGACAGTTAGCAGCTGCCGTTGGATCATCTGGTCGAAATGAGAGCTGTGTGTCATCAATGTAGCAATGGTAGGAGAAGCCATGCTCCTGTATGATGGGACCCAGTGATGTAGTGTATGTGGAGAAGAGGAGAGGTCCTAGAACTGACCCCTGGGGAACCCCAGTGATGTAGTGTATGTGGAGAAGAAGAGAGGTCCTAGAACTGACCCCTGGGGAACCCCAGTGATGTAGTGTATGTGGAGAAGAGGAGGGTCCTAGAACTGACCCCTGAGGGACTCCAGTGATGTAGTGTATGTGGAGAAGAGGAGGGGTCCTAGAACAGATCCCTGAGGGACTCCAGTGATGTAGTGTATGTGGAGAAGAGGAGAGGTCCTAGAACTGACCCCTGGGGAACCCCAGTGATGTAGTGTATGTGGAGAAGAGGAGGGGTCCTAGAACAGATCCCTGAGGGACTCCAGTGATGTAGTGTTTGTGGATAAGAGGAGGGGTCCTAGAACAGATCCCTGAGGGACTCCAGTGATGTAGTGTATGTGGAGAAGAGGAGTCCAAGAACCGATCCCTGGGGAACCCCAGTGATGTAGTGTATGTGGAGAAGAGGAGGGGGCCAAGAACCGAGCCCTGGGGAACCCCAGTGATGTAGTGTATGTGGAGAAGAAGAGAGGTCCTAGAACTGACCCCTGGGGAACCCCAGTGATGTAGTGTATGTGGAGAAGAGGAGGGGGCCAAGAACCGAGCCCTGGGGAACCCCAGTGACTAATTGATGTTCTGTGGATACCTCCCCTCCCCAGGCCACCCTGAAAGACCGACCAGTGAGATAGGATTCAAACCAGCGAAGTGGAATCCCAGTGATGTCCAGTGATGAGAGGGTGGACAGGAGGATCTGATGATTGACAGTGTCAAAAGCGGCAGACAGATCCAGCAGAATGCAATTCGCAGGGCTTCAGTGACTGAGAGTAGCGCAGTCTCAGTTGAATGTCCACGCCTGAACCCTGATTGGTTAGCATCCAGTAGGTTATGCTTTGACAGAAATGAGGATAACTGGCACACTCCCATTGTATGACACACTCCCATCGTCAATTCTTATGTCTGCATATTCACAATAACAGCTGAGGCCTACAAAACTCTACATTATAGTTGACTGTATTAAGAAACTGTTTTCTTGAAAATTTCCATCTTTAAAAATTGGTCAGGAATTCAATTGCATAATGACGTGCTGCAGGGTTTGAGCTGATGTGAGTGTGTCTCATTTCAGCGCTCAGAGATGTTAGACGGGGTCGCTGTGTGTAATGTGTCAGAATGTGCTTGTGTTGGTATATTTAGCAGATATTGTCCTCACACAGAGACTCTGGTGAAGCTCTGGCTCTTCAGCGGCTCTCTGTGCTGCTGTGACTCACAGAGGATGAAGTCAGACTCTATGATGAGTGTGTGTGTGTGTGTGTGCAGTTTATATCGTCCCTCAGGGTTCAGGTAGGTGGATGTGAACGATAGACAATAGACCAGTAAGTCAGTTTAAATCACCCATAATCCTCTGGGCTCAGCAGTGAATGGTGCTCACTTCCTGTGTTCTGATCCAGCAAACAAAACAATGAGAGACAAACAGATGAAGCTTTGATTCTCGTGTGTGTGTGTGTGTGTGTGTGTGTGTGTGTGTGTGTGTGTGTGTGTGTGTGTGTGTGTGTGTGTGTGTGTGTGTGTGTGTGTGTGTGTGAGTGTGTCTGTGTGTGTGTGTGTGTGTCTGTGTGTGTGTGTGTGTGTGTGTGTGTGTGTGTGTGTGTGTGTGTGTGTGTGTGTGTGTGTGTGAGAGACGTCTCACTGCTGCCATCTGCTGCTCTCTGTGTGCACATCTTTAACTCGTCTCCTTGTGTTTGTGTCTCAGGCCCAGAAGAATGAGCGGGAGTCCATCCGGCAGAAGCTGGCTCTGGGCAGTTTCTTTGACGATGGGCCGGGAATCTACAGCAGCTGCAGCAAGAGCGGCAAACCCAGCCTGTCCTCCCGGTCAGTCACAGCCCTCAAACCTACTGTCCTGACCACAGACATCATATTCTGCTCTTCTTATATGCATATACTCTAGCGTTCACACATTTCAGATTAGGAATGAAGTCTCTTCTGCTCACCAAGGCTGCATTTATTGACTCAAAAATACAGTGAAATATTATTATAATGTCAAATCACACTTTTCTGTGTGAATATATATTAAACTGTAATTTATTTCTGTGATCAAAACTGTATTTTCAGCATCATTACTCCAGTCTTCAGTGTCACATGATCTTCAGAAATCATAATAACATTCTGATTTATGATCAAGAAATATTTCTGATTATTATCAATGTTGAAAACAGTTGTGCTGCACAATATTTCCGGATGTTTTCAGGATTCACAGATGAATATAAAGTTCAAAAGAACAGCATTTATCTGAAAGAAAAAAGCACTTTTGATCAGTTTAATGCATCCTTGTTGTATAAAACTATTATTAAATTATAATATAATTAATATATAAGTATTAGTGCTGTCAAATGATTAATAGCATCCAAAATAAAAGTTTTTGTTTACATAATGTATGTATGTGTACTGTATATTTATTATGTAAATATAATCGTGATTAATCATTTAACAGCACTAATATATATATAATATGGTAAACATTTTAACTAATAGATATGACCATACTTCCCCAGTTTATTATTGTAATCACAGTTGATTAAAATAATTGTTTTTTATTACAAGTGTTTAAATATGCTTAGTGGATAAAACAAGGGTTAAAGATTATTATTATGACATATTGGAGTTGAATATTTTTACCGCGGGAACTTTGCATTTCTCTTTTTATCATCTCACAACTCAGAAAATACTGTCAAGAAAAACTTCAATATGTTGCTTAAATCAAATGAACAAACCTCAGTAAAAGCCTTCAGACTATAGAGAGGAATACAACTGTGTAGTTCTGTGTAGAGGATAAATAAATGTATTTTGAGAACATTTTTAAAATATATACTGTATTTGAAATATATAGACACACAAAAAAAGATAAAGGCAATATGATATATCAATGTGTGTGTGTGTGTGTGTGTGTGTGTGTGTGTGTGTGTGTGTGTGTGTGTGTGTGTGTGTGTGTGTGTGTGTGTGTGTGTGTGTGT
>CM050417.1:32753614-32763614 GCA_027564155.1 Gymnocypris eckloni scoliostomus
GGCACTTCCAAACTGTGGCAACAAAGGTGGAAACATAATTCATGTACTTAAAAATCGTATTTCCACCTCTGTTGCATCAGTTTTGAAGTGTATGAAATGACTGTCCCCATATGTACAAGTCATTGGTGTTTGGAGTTTGTGGCTCATTTAAAGTCACACCAGAGGTGTTCAGCTGCTTTCTGCAGACCAGTCAAGTTCTTCCACACTGACTGAATCATCATTTCTCTTTGATTCTTGTCTTATACACAGAGACACTGTCATGTTAGAATAGAAAAGAGTCCTTTACAAACTGTTGCTATAGAATTAGATTCCCTAGAATATCATTATATGCTTAAACAGTAAGATTTGTACTCATGGAAATTACTAAAGTACTCAAACCTTTCATTTGAATACAATTTCAATACTTTTGGCAATATAGTATAGATAGATAGATAGACAAATAGACAGACAGACAGACAGACAGACAGACAGACAGACAGATAGATAGACAGACAGACAGACAGACAGATAGATAGATAGATAGACAGACAGATAGATAGAAAAAAATGTATACGTGGAAAAATTATTATTTTCATCCCTTATTCTGACCCTCTGTCTAAAACGAATAGTTTGTAAGGGCAGGTCCTCTAAGGCTTGTAATCAGTCACTGTAATGATTGGCTAACATCACTGCATAGGAAACATTTTACATTACATTTTAGTCATTTAGCAGATGCTTTTATCCAAAGCGAGTTACAAATGAGGACAATGGAAGCAATCAAAATCAACAAAAGAGCAATAATATACTAGTGCTATAACAAGTCTCAGTTAGCTTAATGCAGAACACGTAGCAGGGTTTTTAAAAATATATATAATAAATAAAAAGAAAACATAGAATAAAGATAAAGATGGAAGAAATGTGTTTTAGCTGATTCTTAAAGATGGCTAAGGACTGCTGGATTGAGTTGGGCAGCAGGGAACAGTTAATGTAAGAGTCTGTGAAAGTGATTTTGTGGCTCTTTGGGATGAACAATAAAGCGACGTTCACTTACTGAACACACGCTTCTAGAGGCACATAAGTCTGAAGTAATTAATTTAGGTAACGGGTGCAGAGCCAGAGGAGGTTCTGTAGGCAAACATTAATGCCTTGAATTTAATGCAAGCTGCTATTTGAGGCCAGAGCAGATTGAGAAAAGACGTGCATTCTTTTCTGCTCATTAAAGATTAATCTTGCAGCAGCGTTCTGGATTAATTGTAAAGGTTTGATGGAACTGGCTGGAAGACCTGCCAAGAGAGCATCGCAATAGTCAAGTCTGGACAGAACAAGAGCCTGAACAAGGAGTTGTGTTGCATGTTCAGAAAGAAAGGACCCGATCTTCTTGATGTTGAATAAAGCAAATCTACAGGACCGGACAGTTTCAGTAATGTGGTCTGAGAAATTCAGCTTATCATCAATCACATCTACAAGGTTCCTGGCTTTCCTTGAAGGAGTTATGTTTGATGAGCCTAATTGGAAGATGAAATTGTGATGAAACGATGGGTTTGCTGAAACCACAAGCAGTTCTTGAAGGTGATGGTCCTTCATCCAGCATGAAATGTCTATTAGACATACTGAGATGCGAGCAGCTATCGTCAGATCATCAGGATGAATGAGAGGTAGAGTTGAGTGTCATCAGCATAGCAGTGATATGAAAAGCCATGTTTCTGAATGACTGAATCTAGTGAAGCCATGTAGACAGAGAAGAGAAGTGGTCCGAGAACTGAGCCCTGAGGCACTCCTGTAGCTAGACGTTACGGCTTGGATACCTCACTTCTCCAAGATACTTTAAAGGACCTATCTGAGAGGTAAGAGTCAAACCACCGGAGTGCGGTTCCTGAGAAGCCCTTTCTCAATGGGGTTGACAGGAGGATCTGGTGGTTGACCGTGTCAAAAGCAGCGAACAGATCCAGCAAGATAAGTAATGAACACTTGGAAGCCGTTCTTGCAAATCTTAGGTCTTCAACAACTGAGAGCAAGGCAGACTCGGTTGAGTGTCCACTTCTGAAGCCAGATTGGTTTCTGTCCAGGAGGTTGTTTTGTGTGAGAAAGGCAGAGACTTGGTTGAACAACTCATTCAAGTGTTTTTACAATGAAAGGTAGAAGGTCTGTAGTTCTCTAAAAGAGTTGGGTTAAGGGTGGGTTTCTTAAGAAGTGGGGTTATACGAGCCTGTTTAAATGCTGAGGGAAAAACTCCAGTGTGACGGGATGTGTTAACGATGTGAGTGAGTGCAGGAACAACTGCAGGAGAAATAGCTTGAAGGAGATGAGATGGAATAGGATCAAGCGGACAAGTAGTAGGATGACTGAAAAGGATGAGTTCAGAGAGTGAAGAGAAGGATTTAAAAGAGTGTATGTTTGCTGGTAAGATGTGCTTGACAGATTTAATTTCATTAATGAAGAACGTGGCAAAGTCGTCAGCTGTTAGAGTTAATGAATGAAGGGGAGGAGGAGGAGGACAAAGGAGCGAGGAAAATGTTTTAAAGAGCATGTGACTGTTAGACGCATTGTTAATTTTGATATGATAGTATGTACTTTTAGCAGTGGAGACATTAGCTGAGAAGGAAGAGAGGAGTGACTGATACACAATAAGGTCAGTCAGATTTTGTGATTTGCGCCATACCCTTTCTGCAGCCCTGAACTTAGAGCGATGTTCGTGGAGAACGTCAGACAGCCGAAGTGGGCAAAAGTGGGGCTACGGGCTGGCCTGGAAGACAAGGGGCAGATAGTGTCTAAACAAGATGTAAGAGTGGAGCAGAAAGTGTCAGTAGCACTGTTAGCATCAAGATATGATAACTGTTTACGGGGAGGAAGCGAAGATGAAACCATAGCAGATAGCCGGGAGGGTGAGAGCGATGAGCGTCAAAAGATGATGTGTTGTGTCTGAAATCAAGTTGAGGTTAAGAGTGAGTAACCAACAGCAGTGTTGTGTGTAAATAAGGTCCAGTCGCTTGCCTGATTTGTGAGTAGCCGTAGTTAACAGTCTCCTGAGATCAAAAGAGGCAAGCAGAATGTGGAAGTCTGCAGTCAGCAGTGTCGGGGGGGTAACGCATTACAAGTAACGCAAGTTATGTAACAATAGTACTTTTTTCAAGTAACTAGTAAAGTAACGCATTACTTTTTAATTTACTAGAAAATATCTGAGTTACTTTTTTCCATTTATTGACTGAGTGCGCCGTGTGAACATGATCTTACTGTAGATCTAATCTAGACTAAATATGAATGTGTATTAATTCATCCCACTCACAAAAAACAGATTCAGTATTCATCAAAATGAATTAAAACAGTGAAATACAAACTCAGAATATGACCAAACCTGCAATAATTAAATATGTTAAACAACACAAATATATCTAATCTCATTTTATTAACCGATGTGTTTGCTGCTGATCTTTGATGATCCAGTTCAACCATACTAATAAGCAAAAATGACTTTAGATAAACTAACAATTGTGCTTCGTTGTTGTTTTATTGCTGAAGAATGTTGAACTTCTCCTGTGTTCTTCTGTACAGACGTGATTTACTCGTCCTTCAGTTTGAGGTTTATTCATTACACTTTTTGGTGTGAAAGGGCTTTTACATTTGCTATAAATATAACTTATTATATTAAAAATAAACAATCAAGCCCTGCTCATATTTCAAAAGTAACGTAACGCATTACTTTCCATAAAAAGTAACTAAGTAACGTAATAAAGCATTATGAAATAATTGACTTACGGCTTGTGATGCAGATCTAGTACCACTTCATCTCTCAACAAATGTTTCTTTGTGAACTCTCCATACCACAGTGCCTCGTTTACAAAACAAAATGTGACCCGGGGGCCATTAATGTCACTCGAGCGCTGGACTGTCTCAGAAAGGGAACGCGCATCTGTATACTGTATCCAGTGTAGACAAGATAGCGGCGATTGTGATATCTAACGCAACACTCACTGTCAGCGTGATCAAGTGTTAAGTGACTGAACACCAGTGGGCGGGGCCTATGGTGAGAAGATGACTATTCGTCGATGTCTTGCTCTGGAGGCGTGTTTATGCAAATGTTTGTGCCCCTGTGATGTCACCTTGCACCTCGGATCCAAAACAAGCCATTTTTGGAGCTTGATTAAATAAATGCTTTGTTTATAATGAGGAGGATGTTTTAAGCTATGAAACCTGCAGGATGTTTTAATGGTACAAAGACCTCTTATATGCCAAATGATAAAGAAATTTGATTTATTGTGACCTCTTTAAGATTTGAATACACAACAAGTGCACACTCAATAAAACGTTTTTCACTGGGCTTCATGTCAAATGTCACACATTTGGGAAACGTTTTTCTCTCTATGACCCATCTGAGCAGATCTTTTACTGACACTCAAATAAAACTTTATTAATTGCATTTATAAGCACTAATGATCAAATCTCTGGCTTCATTATCCAGCAAACACTGAGTTACTCTGGATCCAGAACTCTGGGACGCAGAAATAAACAAAGCTTTAGGAGTTTAAATAACATTTAATGTTCATTTATACAATTATTAAATTAATAAATGTAAATTAAGCAGGGAAATATTAAAGTGTCTTATCAAAAGAACCCATCTCAGATCATTCAGGAGAACAGGATCATCAGGGTTTGAGTTTGTTATCCAGATGATTTTTGGCATTAAAGAAAACTGATAATTTTGAGCCATACAATGTATTGTTGTCTATTGTTACAAATACACCAGGTCCAGGCTCACTCTTGTCTTCTGCTCTCTCTCTCTCTCTCTCTCTGTCCATGTGTCCTCAGAGCAAACAGAGCTCGTCCTACTCAGACAGAGACACTACGGAGGACGACTCGGAGTCTCTGGAGGACATGGACTTCTTGAGCCGACAGAAGAAGCTGCAGGCCGAGGCCAAGCTGGCTCTCGCGATGGCCAAACCCATGGCCAAGATGCAGGTGGAGGTGGAGAAGCAGAACCGTAAGAAGTCTCCTGTGGCGGACCTGGTACGTGTGCTTCACTCTTAACCACAGCGGCGAGGAACTCCAGCCAGCGCTAGAAAGAGTCATTGATTACAGAAAGATGTCAGTCAGTCAGAGCTGGGATGGAACAGATTACAAGTTAGCTGAACTTCTATTGTTTTGAACTGTTAATAATACTGAAACCTTACAGTAGAACTCAACACTGATTACTGGCAGACTGTAACAATCTCTTCAATTAAGATGATCATCATTTCATTTTAAACCAGACTTTAGCGCCTCGTTTTACTTTGAGATCATTCTGAGGTTAAATACAGATTTAAAACCGTAACAAGATATAGTTTAATAGCTATGATACTGTTTTAATCAAATCTTTGCACAGCTATGGCAGGATACTAGCGTCTAACAATGGCTTGGGAAAAATGAAAATTATACAAAAATTAAAAAGGCTTTACATAAACCTATCAACAGTTATTGAAGTATGTGTATTATTTATGTGATAAAAAATACAGTAATATTGTGAAATATTATTGCAATGTATAGTATTTTGTCTTATTGTAATATACTTTAAAATAGAGTTTATTTCTGTGAAGCAGCGTTGAATTTTCTAATATGAAAACAATGATATGCTGATTTATTATGAAACTGCTGCTTGATATTATTTTTGAACCTGTGATACTTTTTTCTTTGGTTCTTTGTTGAATACAAATTGATATAGAACAGCATTTATAGAAATCTTTTCTAACAATGCAAGTCTTTACTGTCACTTTATATCCATTGAAATATTAATTTCTTTCCCAAAAATACTGACCCCAAATTTTTGAATAGTTTTTTAATCTTGAATAAACACTGTTCTTTTGAACTTTTGATTTATAAAAGAAAAATATCACAGTTCCCAAAAAGTACTAAGCAGCGATAACTGCTTCCAACATTGATAATAAATCAGCATATAATTATGATTTCTGAAGATCATGTGACCCTGACACTGGAGTAATGATGCTGAAAATACAGCTTTTGATCACAGGAATAAATTATACGGTAAAGTATATTAAAATAGAAAACAGTTATGTTAAATTGCATTAATATTTCATAAAATAAAATAAATCTGTATTTTTGATCAAAAAGATGTAACCTTGATGAGCATAAGCAAATTCTTTAAAAAACATGAAATCTTACTGATCTAAAACTTTATTAGTATGTTATTTCTGTAATAAGTACTATTTTTAAAAGTATGCTAAAATAGTATTTTACACATGGAAAATCATATATATATATTAGTGCAGTCATATGATTAATAAAAGTTTTGTATTTTTTGATGTGTATTTTCTTGTATTTTGGATGTGATTAAATGTTTGACAGCACTGATATATATATATATACATGTCTTTATGTTTTAGGGTTGAATGTGTCGTCTGTGGTGTCTCCACACAGATGGAATATTATCATGACACACTATAGGTGACGTGCATTGGTCAGTTTATATATATAAACACAATCAGAGCAGTAATAGTGATAGAAGTTCCTGGAGAAGGAGTGACATGCTCTGAGAACGCCTCCGCTCCAGCAGCGCTGAACTGAAACTGACACACACCGCAGGACGCAGCTGCTGGAGTCTCTTCCTCACGTCAGGGGCATTCTCCCGCAGCATGAGAAACACCGCCCACAGAGAGAGAGAAACTGAGGCGTGATGCGCTCTTAGAGAGCCTCTGCTGCACATGAGAACAAAACTGACCTTTGCTTTCCATCATCTCCTCTTCACTTGCTGAGGAGGGACTATATGTGACCCTGGAGCACAAAACCAGTCATGAGTTCAATTTTCGAATAGCTGAAAGCTGAATAAATCATCTTTCCATTGATGTATGGACAATATTTGTAAATCTGGAATCTGAGGGTGCAGAAAAATCTAAATATTGAGAAAATCATCTTTAAAGTTGTTCAAATTAAATTCTTAGCAATGCATATTACTAATCAATAATGAAGTTTTGATATAATTATGGTTGGAAATGTACTAAATATCTTCATAGGACATTATCTTAATATCCTAATGATTTTTTGCATAAAAGAAATGTATTGTTGGCTCAGAGGGCCTGAAGACGTGAATTCACAGCTGATGCAACTCTCATCTAAACACATTTGTATCAGTCATAAGTTGACACTTTCACACACACACACTGTCACATGAGTATACAGTACCGTGTCAAAACTGAAGTATACTCAGGAAATTGATTTTCACACACCTCTGTTAAAGCATTTGATTCTTTCATATATATATATATATATTAGTGCTTTCAAACAATCACAATTAATTGCATCCAAAATAATATTTTTGTTTACATAATATATGTATGTGTACTGTGTATATGTAAATGCACACACACATGCAGTATGTATTTTGATATATGTATATACGTGTATATTTTTATGTGAAGTGTTTATTTGCAAAAACACATAACCCGACTATATTTGATTGAGATTAATTGAATGAAAAGATATGATTTTGAGTTATCTGTTTTTGCAAATCAACTTGCCATTGAAACTTTGACTCTTTTGAAATGACTCTATAATTCATTTTTATACTGCTTTATGCAATACAGATGATTGCAAAGCAGTTTTCTAGAAACAGCAAGGAAAATAACAGTGTTGCAAAATACATTAATAATGAAAGACAATCACTTTCAGCTCTAAGCGGCGCTGCAGAAAGCACTCGTGTCATATCCAGATCAAGTTCGGTTTCCGTCTCGTGATATCAGAGCATGCAAACCTGTAATATTACTGAATATTAATTCAAAGAAATAGCGTCGTGGTTTCATGCATATGAGAGTTCATCTCATGTACAGTGGGGCAAAAAAGTATTTAGTCAGCCACCAATTGTGCAAGTTCTCCCACTTAAAAAGATGAGAGAGGCCTGTAATTTTCATCATAGGTATACCTCAACTATGAGAGACAAAAAAAAAAATCTAGAAAATCACATTGTAGGATTTTTAAAGAATTTATTTGCAAATTATGGTGGAAAATAAGGATTTGGTCAATAACAAAATTTCATCTCAATACTTTGTTATATACCCTTTGTTGGCAATGACAGAGATCAAACGCTTTCTGTAAGTCTTCACAAGGTTTTCACACACTGTTGCTGGTATTTTGGCCCATTCCTCCATGCAGATCTCCTCTAGAGCAGTGATGTTTTGGGACTTTCAACTCCCTCCAAAGATTTTCTATGGGGTTGAGATCTGAGACTGGCTAGGCCACTCCAGGACCTTGAAATGCTTCTCACGAAGCCACCCTTCGCTGTTGGCGGTGTGTTTGGGATCATTGTCATGCTGAAAGACCCAGCCACGTTTCATCTTCAATGCCCTTGCTGATGGAAGGTTTTCACTCAAAATCTCACGATACATGGCTCCATTCATTCTTTCCTTTACACAGATCAGTCGTCCTGGTCCCTTTGCAGAAAAACAGCCCCAAAGCATGATGTTTCCACCCCATGCTTCACAGTAGGTATGGTGTTCTTTGGATGCAACTCAGCATTCTTTTCTCCTCCAAACACAACAAGTTGAGTTTTTACCAAAAAGTTCTATTTTGGTTTCATCTGACCATATGACATTCTCCCAATCCTCTTCTGGATCATCCAAATGCTCTCTAGCAAACTTCAGACGGGCCTGGACATGTACTGGCTTAAGCAGGGGGACACGCCTGGCACTGCAGGATTTGAGTCCCTGGCGCAGTGTGTTATTGATGGTAGCCTTTGTTACTTTGGTTCCAGCTCTCTGCAGGTCATTCACTAGGTCCCTCCGTGTGGTTCTGGGATTTTTGCTCACAGTTCTTGTGATCATTTTGACCCCACGGGTGAGATCTTCGTGGAGCCCCAGATCGAGGGAGATTATCAGTGGTCTTGTATGTCTTCCATTTTCTAATAATTGCTCCCACAGTTGATTTCTTCACACCGAGCTGCTTACCTATTGCAGATTCAGTCTTCCCAGCCTGGTGCAGGTCTACAATTTTGTTTCTGGTGTCCTTTGACAGCTCTTTGGTCTTGGCCATAGTGGAGTTTGGAGTGTGACTGTTTGAGGTTGTGGACAGGTGTCTTTTATACTGATAACGAGTTCAAACTGATGCCATTAATACAGGTAACGAGTGGAGGACAGAGGAGCCTCTTAAAGAAGAAGTTACAGGTCTGTGAGAGCCAGCAATCTTGCTTGTTTGTAGGTGTGTGTGTGTGTGTGTGTGTGACCAAATACTTATTTTCCACCATAATTTGCAAATAAACTCTTTAAAAATCCTACAATGTGATTTTCTGGATTTTTTTTTCTTATTTTGTCTCTCATAGTTGAGGTATATCTATGATGAAAATTACAGGCCTCTCATCTCTTTTAAGTGGGAGAACTTGCACAATTGGTGGCTGACTAAATACTTTTGCCCCACTGTATCTAATGTCAAACCATTCTGTGCATTTGAGCGAGCAACCGTCTCAGACGTGTGTTTTCTCTCTGGTGTGTGTTTTAATGATGACGTTTAACTCGTCTCCTCTTTAGAGCAGGATTCATCTGACTCATACACGTACACAGACGTGTGTTTTTATCTGACTCTTACACTTACACAGAAGCATTCACGTAACCCTGATTTCTTCCCTTCACTTACTAGTGAATAACCCAGCTCATTATTGTCTTACGCCGCTCATATCTGCCTAAATTGGGGAACAATCTTCGAATATGAGCAATGTCGAAGCTAGTGAACGAATGTGAAAGTAAAAGTGAATTACGCGCGTCCTCATGGGAACTTCAGATGGTGATTAACCTGAAGAATTACCATGTGTGATACTGATATTTGTAATGTGAAAAACCTGCTTTAGTTTCTGTTAATGCTTATTTTTGTTCATTACTCCTCATTACATTACTCCCGCTTGATTAGGAATAATACTAACTCATGATTCTCTGGAATAACTGACTGTGATTGGTCAGTAGAATAACTGATTTATGACATAGATTAAACAGATGAAAGTATTATATAACATCCTTTACTTGTGACAACCTAAATCATTACCACAATCAAGTCA
>CM050417.1:32771114-32835120 GCA_027564155.1 Gymnocypris eckloni scoliostomus
AATATTGTAAATACTATTGTAATAGTAGTAATACCAATAGTATTGTAACTTTAAATTAAAAAAACTAAATCAAAAGTTCAAGCAGTAGATGTTATAGATTTGACTGCCTGTGAAATTACTATGCTTAAACTGATAAAAATGTATATTTATTGGGATAAAAACTTCTGCTAAATGCAGATGTAAACACCCTCAGAGGGTAGCTGAGAACCTGACCCAACAAAATACATTAAAAAATGATTTTATTTTAAGTCTGTGCAGCTGCCGATAACCGTTAAACTGTGGGTCAAGCTGACTTATACACATCATAATCAATATTTTGCATGCACATATTTGCATATTCCACAGCTTTCCATATGTTAAAACTTTGCAGGCATGAGAAACTGACAAAAAAAAACATTCATATGTTGACCAGTATTTCTGACGCTCAACATAACACAAGGGTTAAGTTAATAACAGTGCTCACTTAGCAAGCTGGAGTATTCCTCAGTTTATTGTGTGTAAACAGTGTGTGATGACAACTTTAATAAATGGCAAATTCTGCTTGTTTTGCAGTGTTTGAATGAGAACTGTGAGGCTGTGGATGGAGAGTTTCCTCAGGTGAGTGTCTGTCGTCGTCTCTTAAGGTGATGATACACAGGGCAACTGTTTGAGCCATTCTCAATTGGAAAGTGCCCAAGCAACATTGCTCAAGAAAGTCGTCCCGTGTATCACCACCTTCATGCTCAGTCACTGCAGACCGACTCATGTTTCTGACGCTCATGTCCTCTGACGTGTGCAGTGGCACGTCTGGAGCGGCTCGTCCTTCAATGACCGTCTGTCGCTGTGCAAAACGCTGAAGGGCTTCCACATCCGGACCATCACCGTGAACCGGGCGCTGGGCTACATCGGCTCCGGAGAGCACAGGAAATGATGTCATTCACTACAGTGCCGGGTCACCTTCATCAAACACGGCTGACGTCTGTCAGTCACACATAAGCTGAATATTTATGTTCATCACTCAATCTATTTATTTGTTTTGAGAAATTATTTATTTTTGAGCATGTAATACATTATTTATTAACTATTTATTAAAATATTTGTGCAACAAAAATGTATTTTGTGTTTGTGTGGATGATTCCCAAGAAGTCAAGTCACCTTTATTATTTATAAAGTGCTTTTAACAATTAGAGATTTCAGCTCTCTTCCTTGTAAACGACTCCTAATTAATGTCGTTAACATATGAAAGATCACCAGAAATTGTCCAAATCCTTTCATTTAGATCAGCGAGAACAACTTACATTTTTCAAAAACCTGCAATACAAAAAAAGTGCGTACGTCTGCTCAGACCCTGACGTGACGCTAAGCACTTTTCCACGTAAGACAGTTTTTACAAATATGAACGCTGGAGTGGGTTTAAGCACACACACACACACACAATCAAGATAAAATCTGTGCATATGCACGGTTTAAAAATGAGGCCCCATGAGTGCAGTTTATTTTAAGGGTCCATAACTATGTAGTAGTTAAGCACCAGAATCAGGATGAGCTTTATTGTCATGTATGTTACACATACGAGGAATTTGTTTTCATGACAGAAGCTACAGCAGTGCAACAGAATGACAGTGACCGGACAAAAACACAAATAATAAAAGAACAAGTAAATAAGGAATAACAATATTCAAATTTACAATTGTATGTACAGGTATATAACAGTATACAATTTTGTATGTACAGGTATATTATGTGTAAATTGAAGAGTAGACTAAGTATGTGTGTTAGATAAATAAGTGTAGAAGTGTATAAATAGTGTGTGTACATAATTATTGTCAAGTGTTCATGAGATGGATTGCCTGAGAGAAGAAACTGTTTCTGTGTCTGGTCGTTCTGGTGCTCAGAGCTCTGTAGCGTCGATCAGACGGGATCAGTTCAAAGAGTGAGTGTGCTGGATGTGAGGGTCCAGAGTGATTTTTCCAGCTCTTTTGCTCACTCTGGATGAGTACAGTTCCTGGAGACTGGGCGGGGGGTGGGGGGGGTGTACCAATGATTCGCTCAGCAGTCTGGACTACCCTCCGTAGTCTTCTGTGGTCAGATTTGGTAGCTGAGCTGAACCAGACAGTTATTGACATGCAGAGGACTGATTCAATGATGCAGAGTAGAACTGTATCAGCAGCTCCTGTGGCAGGTTGAACTTCCACAGCTGGCGAAGGATGTTTAACCTCTGCTGGGCCTTTTTCACAATGGAGTCTATGTGATTGTCCCACTTCAGGATCCTGGGAGATGGTGGTGCCCAGGAATCTGAATGACTCGACTGCAGTCACAGTGCTGTTCATGATGGTGAGGAGTGAGGGGAGAGCGGGGGGGTTTCTCCAAAAATCACGATCATCTCCACTGTTTTGAGCGTGTTGAGCTCCAGGTTGTTAAGACCTGGCAGCCATCTCCTTAACCTCCTGTCTGTAAACGGACTCGTCACCGCCCTTGATGAGGCCGATCAGTGTGGTGTCTTCTGCAAGCTTCAGGAGCTTGACAGAGGGGTCTTTAGATGTGCAATCGTCCGTGGAGAGAGGGAAGAGCAGTGGGGAGAGAACACAGCCCTGAGGAGCTCCAGTGCTGATTGTACGGGTGCTGGATGTGTGTTTTCCCAGCCTCACTACCTGCTGCCTCTCTGTCTGGAAGCTGGTGATTCACTGACAGACGGAGGTGGGCACAGAGAGCGGAGGTAATTTGGGCATATTTTATTGTTGTGTAACAGTAATCCAATATATTACTGTCTCTGGTGGGACATGAGATGTGCTGTCTGTATTTTGGCAGTTCACGGGAGAGATTTGCTTTATGAACACTTTATTAACAAGCATTAACACACTGGTAGTTAATGATTAAACATAGTAAAAGCATATTAGCATTAGTTATGCGGTAGTTAAGCATGAGTCTCTATTAGTGCTTTATTACTGGAAACTTGATTACTGGATTATTCTGGTGAATAAACTTGAACGTCACTCAGTAAGTGCCACACAAATCAATAATTCATGCGGATATACTTTTCACTTCAGAACAAGGGTCAAACTGTCTTTTTTACACAATTTAACTATTACTCCAAACTGTAAAGCTAACAATGAGTAAACATAATTAATATTGCTCCGTTTACTTTATAGACGATCAATTGCAAAAAATTAAACGTAAATCACATACTACACATAAAACATTTTCACATTGTAAATAATGACTAAAAAGTTAATTTGAGTCAACTAATTCTATTAACTGTAAACTAGCAGTCTATAAATACTCTTACAAGAGTTAGTTGAGATGCAAAGTGACTTACTGTACAGTTAATAACAATATATCTAAAGTGTACCATCAAACTAAACTGTAACCCTATCTTTTACTACATTTACTGTACTTTCTGTTAACCATTCATTACTGGATTATTTTTGCTTATTTATTCTTGAAACATTTAATCTTACACATGTTTGATTAGATGCAAGTAATGCTAATATACCCTTAATGTATGTATGTTCAGTTAGCTGTTAATTAATGGTTTGTTAATGCTTAACTACCGCATGATTACGGACTCTTTAAATAGGTTTATTGACGCTAACCTGCAGAAGTAACTTACCCTGCTCTGGTTTATGACATCAGAACATCATCATGTGAGGTGATGACAGGGAAGCAGGAGAGATTGTTTGTAAATGATAAGAGTGCATGAAGAATCAGAGCGTCATAAAGCAGTGTCAGTGAAGGATGAGCAGATGAACACCACCGGTCTCCACATGTCCGGAGATGAAAGTACTGCTTTTGGCTAACATTATGGAGAGACACTGTCTTAAATTAACCAGGTTTAAGCTCCTATAAACTTGGATGAAAATACAAACAGTGGTTCTGTCGTCATTCATTTTCATGATTTATTCATTCAAAGAATAAAGATACCCCTGAGAGAGCACATTATACAGTGTGAGAGATTTACCCAACAAACATGTCTTATGACAGAGAAACTAATGCAGCCGCTTGCTGAAATATTCTGAACCAGTGTCCATGTCACTCGTGGGGATGGAGCTCGTATCTGCACGAATATCATGATATCATACGCTGGTGTTACGCTACTAAAACATCAGACCATAGCCATCAGAGAACGACGGCACCTGAGCTCAAAACATCAACCCTGTTCCTTAAAAACAAATGCAGATGATCACGGCTCATAGTTCAACAAAACAAACTGAGATCGACTTACAACCCTTGCATTCAAATATGTACAATATCTAAAATATATATAAAAAGAGCTACATACAAAACTAAGAGCGTCAGAGCTCGGTTCTCCAGAGGTTGTTCCTGAAGCAGGACGAGCACAAACCCCAGGACTTCATCGCTCTCTATCAGTGGTTAACATGATTTCTGACGATCGGTCAGCAGACGTCCACAGACTCCAGACAGATGTTCGCTCATATCACAGCTGGAGCTCATGCAGCGGAATTATTTTGTAGCATCTCTGGAAAAAAGATGAGACACACACAAATGTTTAAGTACTTCTGATATACTGTACTGAAACAGAAGCCCTGTACTGACGAGGAGAACGGCATGAACCAACAAATCACTTGCTTGTTAAACCACACATCATCAGAATTACTACAAATGACCACTGTGTACTAACAGCAACTGGCATTATTACAGAAATATCTCATAATAAATGTAAAACATCCTAAAACTGCACTCATCAAGCCACTTCATTAAAAACATGTCCATGCTGCACAGAGGAAGCATACATGTGTTTCAATAAAGACCCTACAGGTGAATAAATATCACCATAATTCATTCATTTCATTACAAAATCTAAACACATACATTATGGTTTAACCTGAAAATTAAGTCTCATGTCAATGCACATTAATTTGCCAAAAATTCCCGAACAGAAATCTTAAAACTAGATAAAGCCAGGTTTAAATTTTCCAATATGATTTTACTGAAATATTACCGTTAAATGTTTTTATAAAGGGGATTTCGGATTTCTCTTTTATCACTGCAAAGATCAGAAAATATGACCATGAATCAGTGTGAATTATATATAGAGGTGGGCATAGATTAATTTTTTTAATCTAGATTAATCTCACTGTAATTTTGGAATTAATCTAGATTAATCTAGATTAAAATGGCTCATTTGAATTCTGCGAAGGCATTCAGAATATGTGTGCTACCCAAATAATGACTAAAGTAAGTCTTTGAGAACGGTTTCTCAAGCCAGGTGGCGCATTAGACCAGGGGCTCATCTCCTGTTTCCAAAATGCATCACAAACTTGAATCTCTTCCCGTCCCAATCCCACGAAAAACTGGAGGAAAATCCTGCTCCACTCGGAAGAATGACTCCCATTCCCTCCCACTCCCGTGTTGTTGTTTTTTTGCCGATAACTGTCAATTACAGTAAAATATAGTACAGATCACACGCACCTTATTAGTTGAATAAAACCCAAAATGTCGCTTTTTGTTATTATATTGAACTGAAAGCCATCTTATGCACAGTGTTGCACAGATTAAATTTCATGTAAATCATCCATGCTAACACACACGCCTTCTATTTTTATTTTTAGACATTTCACTCTCTATAGATATATTTTTCTATGTACTGTATTTTTAGATATATTCAAGTTTCAAGTTTCTCGCTCAAGTTCACAGGAGACCTAAAGCGCATCCTGTTTGCTTAAAAGCGCAACGCTTCGTTGTTATTCTGAGTGCACACAACAAACGTAGAGTCTTTACAGATTCAAGATGTATTAGGCTACTTTTATCTGTATGACCAAAAATGACAAGTGGCGCACCGGAGCCTGTCCTGCAGCAAACGCGCCCACACAAACACTTCAATAGCGCACATTTCTCTAGGTTAACATCATATTGAGCGGCCATGTAAAGTTGTTACTACATACATCTTTCAGATGAAAAGCCATATTTGAGGTTGATGAATGATAGGTGAGCGCTTGGATGTCCTGCCCGATTGTATTACCACATAGACCAGCCGTTAACAATCTGTCCATCACGGACTGCGAGCCTCTAGTTCAAGACCATGCTCGCCCCTACAGTGCAATTCGCTAGGTATACATCCGCTAAAATATCAGGGTGAAAGTCATCATAGCTTGCGTAGTATAGACCCAGCTCCCAACCCAACTTTGAGAATAGATTAACGCGATATTTTTTTATCGCCGATAAGAGTCTCACGTTAACGCAGCACGTTAACGCCCGATAACGCCCACCACTAATATATATATAAACAAACCTCTTAGTAAATCTCTTCAGAATAAAGAAAGGACAGAACTGTAAAGTTTGCTGTATGGAAGAGAAACAACTCTATAAATATATGAACAGATGCATATAGATAAAGATAAAGAACGAAGACTATATATCAAGCTAAATTGACCAGTGCTTGAAAAACAAGAACAACGGTTGTGTTTGTAGTGCCTCGTGTTAAACAGGAATGATTGCTAAAATCACAGGCATCGCATGTCTGACGAAGCGGCCTTTCTAAAGGACTTCTGCATCCCTGTGCTGTGTTTGATCAGTTGAACTGTGTCGTACATCTGCTTTAGATGCACATCTCATTGTTTTTCAGCATCTCACGCCATGAGCCTCGTCACCAGCAGGTCACGTAAAAAAGATAGTGGTTGACCGATATAGACCTTCTTGATGTCTGATGCTAATATTATACACCAACGCATGCACAACAATTGCTGAAATGAAATTTATATTCATTTTATACAATATTGACAAATTAAAAATCAATATGAAAATGCTCAAATACGAAAAAAACAACCTTGATGAAAATAAATATCGGAAACCTCTTGATTCTGTCAAAATAAAAGTCCTACCTCTGGCACACTGGCCAAACAGAAAAGCGTATCAGCCGATGCAGATAATAAATCAATGCCAGATATAGCCCAGTGTATCGGTCTTGGAAATATATTGATCAAGCACTAGTATAGAGTGGGTAATGGTTGATATGAAGCTGATGATATCACACTATTTAATTTACAGATAAATACAGTCCTGCTTCCGACTCTTACCAACCAAACAAAAACGTATCGGCAGATGCTGATCATTAAACCGTTTCTAATATCGGCCGATATATTGGTGAACAGACCTTCTTCATCTGTTACACTGAGCCCAGGCCATCCCTCCTGCTAGAAACACACCAGATGCTGTCCAGACTCACCATCCAGCACAGCAATGACCTCATTCGGCACGTCATCGTTGTCTTTCAAACATTTGTGGAGATCCTGAATTCCCGCTTTTCCCTTGGGCTGACGGCGTCTCCAGCGCTCCAGCATGTTGAACTTCAGCATGGTCACGCTCTCCTCGGCGCTGGCGGCCTCCATCTCCTCCAGGTCCTGCTTGCTGAGGCCTAGACAGCTGATGGCCACCACCTTCCACTCCCTCCCCATGCGTTTGGCCACCTGCATCAGCTGCTGGTCCGTCAGGTCTGGAGCCGGAGCCGGGGCCGGGGCCGTGGCGTGACAGTCTGAAGACACACCAGCACTCCAGTCAACATATAATCAGGGTAAGCACTGTACCGAGGCATACGGTCATCATACACCTACCGGCCTCATCAATGGCGCGAGCTTTCTTGCTGTTTTTGTGACCGAGCTCTTCCTCCGACGTGCTGCTGTGTCTCTTTCTGCCTGTAAACCACGAGACCATATGTGATGAACAGAGCAGCGAAGTGATGATGACCCGTAAGTTCACATCACGCTGGTTCCCTCATCATAAACCCAGAAGGATCATTGCTCTGCGACCAACACAAGTTTATGATTCTCATTTTGTTCATCTTAACAAATAAAACATGATAATATCTTGAGATGTACACCTTATTTTAGGCATTTAATAACAACAGAAAAGCACTTTGGTTTCTGGGGTTTGGCCTAAAACACACATCACCCCCGCAGCACTATACTGAGGACGGAGGAGCACCACATACCTCTCGCTGGTTTTCTGGGGTTTCATCTAGTTTATGTACACAGTCTCCTGTAAAAGATACATGTATTGTTCAAACATGGCCCATTCTCAAGAAACTGCGTCTCAGTGTCTTACTGTTCAAATTGGCTCTCACTATTAACCATATATTAATATAATAGTTCTCACTATTAACTATGGCTTTGCTAATGAGCTTCTTATTAATAGTCAGTATGTAGTTGTTAAGTTTAGCTATGGGGTGGATTAAGGGATCTAAACTGAGGCCATGTAGAATATGTGCTTTATAAGTACTAATAAACAGACAATATGCATGTAATATGCATGCTAATAAGCAACTAGTTAATAGTGAGTATCAGTCCCGTTGAAATATTACTGACATATTTATCGCTTTTCTCAGCAAGTACAGATGTGTTCAACCCTGTTATAGTTTGATTTCCTGCTTTCGAAATAATGGCTTGATTTTCTGACATCATATTTGAAGGAGACGCGAAGAAACAATCATTCCATTAAGTATATAGCATTGTTTCATTACGTCTACATATTAGCCATAATATCATAGTGATCACATGTGATCAGACTTTACTCAAGTGCATTCATTTTAAACGTACTGTCAGAGGGTTGAAATAATATCAAGCTTTGGGTGACAGGGTTTAATCTGAACGTTTGCTCCTATTTTGGCCTGTTTCTTCAGGCTTGAGGTGAGGTATTAATGTTCATTGAGCCGTACCGTCTCTGATGGTAGCCGTCCATACTGCATGACCCGAGTCCGCATCAGTCAAGGACAGTTTGAAGGGAGGACTCTCCTCAAAGAAGACCTCGAAGTATCCCTTCACCTCCACGATGACAGGAGTGAAGAGCATGTCCTACACACACACACACACATTATAACCTCCTCTCAGCTGAGCGCTGGAGCGGTGCTGTCCGGCCGCGTCTGCAGTACCTCCGGTGTGATGTGACCCATGGGCTCGCTGATGAGACGGTACCTCCTGTTCTCCTCCAGCATGCATGTGGGCGGCTTGTCCACTTGTATGTACCTCTTGTTGTTCTTAAAGTTGTTCGCCCGCCGGACGGCGCTCCGGATGTCCTGCAAAACACGGCATCAGCTCTGAACCGCTATCAGAGTCTTGTCACGCTAAACTAACCCAGGATCAGTTGCATTAAGACCAAACCAAACAAATGCAGATCCCAGATCTGACAGCGTTACTGAACTGAGTTTAATAATGCCTCTACAGCTGAAATTGATTCGTTTTGCAACAGTGATGTTGTTATTTTTCTGCTTATTTCTGAGACGCTGATTTAAAACGATCCATATTGCATGCATAAACTGTTATTAAAATAAATGTGACCAATGAGTTTTCCATATGCACATAAATATGCAATGCTTTTCGTTGAAATTAAAATATTGTGTAATGAAAAAATCGGTGCACGCACGATTCAAATATTGAACACCAATAGATGTGGACTAATATAGTTGCTTTATAAGTTATTTTTCATTCATTTTGGATTGTTTCATGAATCTATTTTGATTTACTCTCTTTATTGATACACACTCATCCATCTAACAAGGATATGGTAAAACTATAGCCTCTAAAATCAGACCAAAGTTTAAATAAAGCCACTTTTCATCATATGTTCTGGTGCTTTTTTGTTATTTTGAGCATGACGGACCCAGTCCCCTTTGGTTATGTGCACAGAAGAGGTCAGGGCATTCTTAGAAGAAACTGTACATAGCAATTTTCCTTTTTACTCTTCAGAAGCAGTGTGAGTTTTTTTGACTGACTGAAACTGAAATGGCCTCTGACAGCGTGAATGACGCTGCGCTGAAACCGACCACAAGAAGTCATTTCACATGTGAATGTGACGATTATACCCACCGCAGGAGGCAAAGACGAGCCCCTGTCCAAAGATAAGCAGCCCACAAACTGTTGTGATAGTTGACTGGTTTCCACGTGTTTTTTTACTTATTAAAAATGAGCCCAAATGACATTTGGAAGGTGACAACATTTGAATAAGTAACTCTCATATTACGCATCTCTGTTCACGACTTGTTAAAGCAATAGTTGAAAAGCAATCAGAGTCATCGAAGATCAGGATGAGTTTGTTTCTTCATCAGGTTTGTAGAAATGTGTCTCTGCATCAGTGAATGGGTGCCGTCAGAATCAGAGTCTGATAAAAACATCACAGTAACCCACACCACTCTGGAGATGAAACAAATCCAGTATTAAGACGTTTTTAATGTCTAAAATACGAGTCCGTAATAACTCATGTGATGTTTTATCAGACTCCCATTCTGACGGCACCCATTCACTGATGCAGAGACACATCTCTACAAACCTGATGAAGAAACACACTCACCTTGCCCAGTCATGGAAAGTCTCCACAGGTATTTTAAAGCTTCTAGGCATTTAGTAGATGATGACACCCACACAATCAAACATCACACACTCACGACTGGCAGAACCGAAACTGGTCTGATGTCACAGTGATGTTAATACTTAGACAGCACAGGAACCCTGGAATCAAATCTAAACTTAGCAGGTTACCAGAAGGTCACATAAGCAGCGTTACCCGTCGGCCGTGCTGTGTAAAAACCGTCTCACTTCTGGTAAACCGTGTGGCGTGTTTCCTCACCTTGATGTCTGAGGGTTGTTTCCGGCCAGGTAAACTCTGAAGGAGAAGGAGCTCTCGTGGCCCACCTCCTTGAACACCTGCACCACCCGTGATGCTCTGCTGCTTTAGACGTCTGAACGATCGGACCCACGGGCGAAAGAGACGACACGCTCCACTTGACGTGACTGCCGGAGTGATCAACCGAGGGCTCGATCAGACCACGGCTGTTCTTCACATGCAGCACGCTGAACTTCACTTCGTTGTCTTTATCTGCTGAGCCGAAGGCAAAAGAGCGAGCGGAAAGATAAGACTTCGTCAAAACCCTGTTTGGGAGAAACCGAAAACCACTGAAATCTCCGTGAACTGACGGATCGCAGTCCACGTCAAAAATGGGACCGGCAAATTTCCAGGATCCGGTCAAGTATGTGCTGAACTTGCTCCAGGAGAGAACACTCACACACCCTCAGCATCCAGCTGCAGCCTGCACAAGAGTCTTAGTTACCGGCCTAAACGAGTCCATGCAGCACAGAAGCAGTCATACACACCCTCAGCATCCAGCTGCAGCCTACACAAGAGTCTTAGTTACCGGCCCTAAACGAGTCCATGCAGCACAGATCACTCATCACACACCCTCAGCATCCAGCTGCAGCCTGCACAAGAGTCTTAGTTACCGGCCTAAACGAGTCCATGCAGCACAGAAGCACTCATACACACCCTCAGCATCCAGCTGCAGCCTGCACAAGAGTCTTAGTTACCGGCCTAAACGAGTCCATGCAGCACAGATCACTCATACACCCTCAGCATCCAGCTGCAGCCTGCACAAGAGTCTTAGTTACCGGCCTAAACGAGTCCATGCAGCACAGAAGCAGTCATACACACCCTCAGCATCCAGCTGCAGCCTGCACAAGAGTCTTAGTTACCGGCCTAAACGAGTCCATGCAGCACAGAAGCACTCATACACACCCTCAGCATCCAGCTGCAGCCTACACAAGAGTCTTAGTTACCGGCCTAAACGAGTCCATGCAGCACAGATCACTCATACACACCCTCAGCATCCAGCTGCAGCCTGCACAAGAGTCTTAGTTACCGGCCTAAACGAGTCCATGCAGCACAGAAGCACTCATACACACCCTCAGCATCCAGCTGCAGCCTGCACAAGAGTCTTAGTTACCGGCCTAAACGAGTCCATGCAGCACAGAAGCACTCATACACCCTCAGCATCCAGCTGCAGCCTACACAAGAGTCTTAGTTACCGGCCTAAACGAGTCCATGTAGCACAGAAGCACTCATACACACCCTCAGCATCCAGCTGCAGCCTGCACAAGAGTCTTAGTTACCGGCCCTAAACGAGTCCATGCAGCACAGATCACTCACACACACCCTCAGCATCCAGCTGCAGCCTGCACAAGAGTCTTAGTTACCGGCCTAAACGAGTCCATGCAGCACAGATCACTCACACACACCCTCAGCATCCAGCTGCAGCCTACACAAGAGTCTTAGTTACCGGCCTAAACGAGTCCATGCAGCACAGATCACTCACACACACCCTCAGCATCCAGCTGCAGCCTGCACAAGAGTCTTAGTTACCGGCCTAAACGAGTCCATGCAGCACAGATCACTCACACACACCCTCAGCATCCAGCTGCAGCCTGCACAAGAGTCTTAGTTACCGGCCGAGTCCATGCAGCACAGAACACTCATACACACCCTCAGCATCCAGCTGCAGCCTGCACAAGAGTCTTAGTTACCGGCCTAAACGAGTCCATGCAGCACAGAACACTCATACACACCCTCAGCATCCAGCTGCAGCCTACACAAGAGTCTTAGTTACCGGTCTAAACGAGTCCATGCAGCACAGAAGCACTCATACACCCTCAGCATCCAGCTGCAGCCTGCACAAGAGTCTTAGTTACCGGCCCTAAACGAGTCCATGCAGCACAGAACACTCATACACACCCTCAGCATCCAGCTGCAGCCTGCACAAGAGTCTTAGTTACCGGCCTAAACGAGTCCATGCAGCACAGAAGCACTCATACACACCCTCAGCATCCAGCTGCAGCCTACACAAGAGTCTTAGTTACCGGCCTAAACGAGTCCATGCAGCACAGAAGCACTCATACACACCCTCAGCATCCAGCTGCAGCCTGCACAAGAGTCTTAGTTACCGGTCTAAACGAGTCCATGCAGCACAGAAGCACTCATACACACCCTCAGCATCCAGCTGCAGCCTACACAAGAGTCTTAGTTACCGGCCTAAACGAGTCCATGCAGCACAGAAGCACTCATACACACCCTCAGCATCCAGCTGCAGCCTACACAAGAGTCTTAGTTACCGGCCTAAACGAGTCCATGCAGCACAGAACACTCATACACACCCTCAGCATCCAGCTGCAGCCTGCACAAGAGTCTTAGTTACCGGCCTAAACGAGTCCATGCAGCACAGAAGCACTCATACACACCCTCAGCATCCAGCTGCAGCCTACACAAGAGTCTTAGTTACCGGCCTAAACGAGTCCATGCAGCACAGAACACTCATACACACCCTCAGCATCCAGCTGCAGCCTGCACAAGAGTCTTAGTTACCGGCCTAAACGAGTCCATGCAGCACAGAAGCACTCATACACACCCTCAGCATCCAGCTGCAGCCTGCACAAGAGTCTTAGTTACCGGCCTAAGCGAGTCCATGCAGCACAGAAGCACTCATACACACCTCAGCATCCAGCTGCAGCCTGCACAAGAGTCTTAGTTACCGGCCTAACGAGTCCATGCAGCACAGATCACCTCATACACACCCTCAGCATCCAGCTGCAGCCTGCACAAGAGTCTTAGTTACCGGCCCTAAACGAGTCCATGCAGCACAGATCACCATACACACCCTCAGCATCCAGCTGCAGCCTACACAAGAGTCTTAGTTACCGGCCTAAAGTCCATGCAGCACAGATCACTCATACACACCCTCAGCATCCAGCTGCAGCCTACACAAGAGTCTTAGTTACCGTAAAACGAGTCCATGCAGCACAGATCACTCCATACACACCCTCAGCATCCAGCTGCAGCCTGCACAAGAGTCTTAGTTAGCCTAAACGAGTCCATGCAGCACAGAAGCACTCATACACACCCTCAGCATCCAGCTGCAGCCTACACAAGAGTCTTAGTTACCGGCCTAAACGAGTCCATGCAGCACAGATCACTCATACACACCCTCAGCATCCAGCTGCAGCCTACACAAGAGTCTTAGTTACCGGCCTAAACGAGTCCATGCAGCACAGAAGCACTCATACACACCCTCAGCATCCAGCTGCAGCCTGCACAAAGTCTTAGTTACCGGCCTGTGAGTCCATGCAGCACAGAAGCACTCACACCTCAGCATCCAGCTGCAGCCTGCACAAGAGTCTTAGTTACCGGCCCAAGACGAGTCCATGCAGCACAGATCACCACACACACCCTCAGCATCCAGCTGCAGCCTGCACAAGAGTCTTAGTTACCGGCAAATGCAGTCCATGCAGCACAGAAGCACTCATACACACCTCAGCATCCAGCTGCAGCCTGCACAAGAGTCTTAGTTACCTCCATGCAGCACAGAAGCACTCCACACCCTCAGCATCCAGCTGCAGCCTGCACAAGAGTCTTAGTTACCGGCCTGTACGAGTCCATGCAGCACAGAAGCACTCATACACACCCTCAGCATCCAGCTGCAGCCTGCACAAGAGTCTTAGTTAGATCATGTTCCATGAATATATTTTGTACCATAAATATATCAAAACATAATTATTAATATGCATTGCTAAGAACTTCATTTGAACAACTTTAAAGATGATTTTCTCAATATTATGATTTTTTTTGCATCCTCAGATTACAGATTTACAAATATTGTCCAAACCATACATCAATGGAAATATTATTTATTCAGCGTTCAGATGATGCATAAATCTCAATTTCGAAAAACGGACCCTTATGACTGGTTTTGTGCTCCAGAGTCACATTTGTTTTAATGATTAATAAAAGGTTTAATATTTTACTTAGTTCTCAGAAAACATTTTTCAATACTAGCATAAAAAACAGCATTTATGCCAATATTGAAACATGATTTTTAAGAACTAAGACATAAAACGTTAAACTTTTAGTCAATTTTATGTTTCTGAAAGAAGTCTGCATTTATTTAATCAAAAAGAGTAATATTGTGAAATATAGTTAACATGTTAAATAAGTGAAGTGAACATATGATTAAAAAAACTTGTTTTTGGAGGAAAGTAATGCTTTTGTTTAATGAGGATGCTTTATATTAATCAAAAGTGACAGTAAAGACATTTATAATGTTAAAAATATTAATATTTCAAGTAAACACTATTTTTGAACTTTCTATTCATCTGTGAATCCTGAAAATTCAAATGCATCACAAAAAACATCAGGCAGCACAACACAATTTTCAGCATTGATAATAATCAGCATATTATTATGATTTCTGAAGATCACGTGACACTGAAGACTGGAGTAATGATGCTGAAAATACCACATTTAAACAGCTGTTTTAAATTGTAATTATATTTCAGAAAATTACAGTTTTTTAATCCAGCAAATGCATCCTCGGTGAACAGAAGTTTAATGCATTAAGAAACCGGCCTCAGTAGTCATTCAAAGGTTTCCTAATTAATGTGTGGCACTTGAACCTTGCGCTATTATTAATTGGGGAATTATAGCATGCAGCAGGAACATTTGGATGACACATCTGACCATTCTCACATCACAGAGCCGAGTCAAGTTTAGACTGCAGCACTGGTCGTTTAGAAAGAGAGCGTCATACAGCGAGCGACAGCGGTCACGTACAGTATGTACAGTATGGAGAACCACAACCTACTGTAGCCGATCTCTAGAGATGTTCCTGGGGGTGACGAGCTCGAATTTGGGATTCTGTGAGAGGGAAAAGCAGAGTTACATTTGCATCATACGCCATTCAATCAATCCACATTATTTGAATGTCATTGTTTCTAATATTTTCCATACCGTAGAATAATAGTAAATTATGTCTTCAGAGAAACCTCAGGGTTGACAGTATTGAGCCGTTCCTAGCCTTGTGCTCAAAGTAGAGGTCTTTCTACCCGACCGAACTCGCGGGTCCCAATACTGGGTTTGGGCCGGGTTTCGGTTAATGTTTAATGGATAGCTGGCTCGGGTCGGGTCGGGTTTGTAGCTAAACCAAAACTATATGCAGAGGCTTCATTGCTTTCATGACGTTTGCACACACATATCAGAGATCGCGCACAAACAGCACAGGAACTCGGTCTCTCTCTCGCTCTCTCTCTCTCTCTCTCTCTCTCGGTCTCTCTCTCTCTCTCTCTCCGGTCTCTCTCTCTCTCTCGCTCGCTGGTCTCTCTCTCTCTCTCTGGCTTCTCTTTCTCTCTCTCTCTCTCTCTCTCTCTCTCTCTCTCTCGCTCGGTCTCTCTCTCTCTCTCGCTCTCTCTTTCTCTCTCTCTCTCTCTCTCTCTCTCTCTCTCTTGCTCGGTCTCTCTCTCTCTCTCTCGGTCTCTTTCTCTCTCTCTCTCTCTCTCTCTCTCTCTCGCTGGTCTCTCTCTCTCTCTCTCTCTGTCTCTCTCTCTCTCTCAATGATTAATTCATTCAAATAAATACAATCTTATTTAAGAGCTTATGTCTGATTTAAAGTAGACAGAATGCTAACGAGCCTTAACTGACAAAAATGACCATAATTTGCACGGTCATCATCTTCTTGTCCATACAAAATTCATAAACTCGGCAGAATGTATCGACCGCTACACCTGATGTTCACAAACTTTCATAACTGGTAAATGTTTGTGAAATGGCAGAGCCTTGATTAGTCTGTTTCTTTGCATGCAATCGTGAAATGCAACCTTTTTCCTTTTTTTATTCGTTTTGTCTAAATTTAACTGTGGGTTTATGACAGTAAATATAAGACCAAGCAAGACTAGAATTTAGTAAGAAAATGTATCTTGATTTAAAGATGTTTAGATATTTATACTGAAAAATATACTTATTTTTTTGCAGTGCATGCAACATTTCTGTCTTTAATTATATGCTTTTATCCAAAGAGACTTCAAATGGAAGCAATCAAAATCAACACAAGAGCAATAAAACAAGTCAAGTCGCTGTGACAAGTCTCAGGTGGCACATGGAGAAAGAACTGCAAGAGCACATCAAGAGCAACTCTATTTGCAAGGCAAAACACGTGTTAGCTTAACACAGTACACGTAGCAATGTGTTTTTAATAATAAATCAAAATAAAACGAGTAGATAGAACAGAAAAAACAGAGAATACTAGGACAGGGGTTTTCAACCGTTTAGGACATGCAACCGTTTAGCCATTGGTATCACCTGCTGTGTGTTCGGGCGCTTCAGGTGTGCGCGCGGCGAGCACAGAAACGCGTGAATACCGCATTGAGATGTCTTGGCCTTAAATGGCTTAAAAGTACTTTTATGTTTAAATTGACAAGACTTAAAACAGGTGAGAATGAAACACTTTACAGTCGACTAACGGCGGGAGTCAGATCGCCCCCTAGTGGATGGATAAAGTGTTGTGCATAAATCCTCAAGGGAATATCTCTGAATTAATTGATGCTCGCGCTCCCCTTGTCAGGTGCTGGCGCCCCCTTGAGGTTGAAAACACCTGCACTAGAACAGTTATAGAGGGTCATTTTGTCATGACTTTCTGCTGTGATTTAAGACCTTTTTAGGAACTTAAGTCTGAATTAAGACTTTTTAAGGACATGTTAAGACCCACAGAATGTCTGTATTGCAGGGTACTTCTCAGAAATACTATTTAACGTTGATGTTTACAGATATCCACTGTTTAGTTACTGTATGATTTCACGAAGCTGTGTTCAGAGACTGACCTTCAGAGCTCTACACTTCTCACAGCACGACTGAAGCGGCTCGTCTGAGGCTTTATGGGAGACAAACACAGATTTATAACCTCAGCTCATGATCTAAACACAGCACACATGAGAGGAGGAGCATTACCAGTGTGGTTTTCTGCTCTGGGTCTGCAAACACAGGATCATGTATTATTATGGTGCACTCAAGATCAAGAGGATTGACCTACTAGCCCTGAAAGCTTTACATGTATATGCATAGCCCGAACGCACTTGGATAAAAGCGTCTTCTAAATGCATAAATGTAAAATAAAATGCTACTTGTTATTGAAAAGGTGTTTAATGGTGTACTGTATGTTAGGCTTTCAGTTGAAAGCACTTAAAACATACCATAAGCTGCAAGACTGTTCAGATACTATTATGAATGTAAATCTGAACCTGAATCTCTTTCATCTTCCTCCTCATGGGCTTCCTCGTCCTCCGAGCTCTCCTCCGTCGATGTGTTATCTGAACAAACACATGCACTTTCATATCAGGTCTTTGAGGAAGAAACACTGGATTCATAAATCACTGAACATACTTTGAAGTACAGGGAATATGCTTTGCACTCATTTAATAAATCAGAAAACTAGATGAAGTCAGAAAAGCATGCGTATGAGTTTGCACTCTCTTGATTTGTGTTTACACGTGAACGTGCAATAATTCTGATGAATTTCTCAAAATGACAACAATCGTAGTCGTTTCACTATTACATAAAATATGAGTTTATACATTGACTAAAACTAGTCTAAAATTCCTAGAATGAAAAAACTACATTTAAAAAAAAAGATTGATTAAATGGGAAAGGTTGACTAAATATGACTAAAACTAACGGGAACACTTATTCACTATTAACTACGACTTAACTGCTTATTAACAGTTAGTAGTTTGGGTATTGGGGATGTAGAATAAGGCATTAATATGTGCTTAATTAGTCCTATTAATATGCATGCTAATAAGAAACTAGTTAACAGACCCTAAAATAAAGACAAAACAGGACTAAGACTAAGATTAAATGAAAACATCTGGCAAAATGAACACTATAAAGTTGAAAATGTAAATGAGGTTTGACAGCAGCTTGGACGTTTTACCCAACAGCTCCTCTCAAAACACAAATAATACATGTTTGAGAAGACTATCCCTGTGCTGAAAATCAGCTAATTTGGTGTAATCGGTTAAAAATGATTTGCTTGTAAGTAGGGATGGGTATCGTTAAGGTTTTAACGGTATTACTACTCTTATCGATACTGCTTATCGATCCGGTGCTTTAACGGTATTCTTATCGGTACTTTTTGTTATTTATATATATATACATACATATATACATACATACATACATACACATATATGTATGAAATATATATTTCTATGATAGATTAGCAGCTTAATTAACATGGCTTTATATTCTGAAATGTTAAATATTTCATTAAATAAATATAAAACATCAATTTGTAAATGCAGCAGTGTGCAGGCATTTTTTGTGTTTTATATACATAAGATAAGATAGAGTAAGAACATGAACAAAGAAACAAAGTTAAACAAACTGTCAAATATACCATTTATTGTGTGTGTATTTGATCGTTTGGACGCGCCTGCTTGAGCGCCGCACGCACACACACACACACACACGCAAACACACGCACACACACACACGCACACGCACACTCACACACACACACTCACACACACTCACACGCATGCACGCACACACACACACACACGCGCGCAAACACACACACACACACACTTCAGCCTGAGGAACAGCGTCTCTCGTGTGGATTGTACTTCCAACATTTCATTATCAAACATGTCCAGCAATTTAGTAACTGTAAAGACAGCATTTTACAACAATCGACAGACGATTGATCTGATTCTGATGTTAAGTTTTGGTCACGGAGGAACGAATGCTGTGAAGAGAAGGAAGTTGTGTTAGAAGAAACACGGCTATAATCTTTAGAAGCTAAAACATTAAATAAACTCAGTTTAATATAACAGCCACAGGCCTAAAGTGTAAGCATGTTTTAATGGTTAGTTCTCTCTTCTATCATAAACAGGGCTTATGTTGCGCGTGCTGAACTCATCCACGTGAGCGATCGCGCTTCTGATTTGGGAATAGCAAAAATGCATCATAGACAAGAGTTTGAATATTATTGCATATAAAAACAGCTGGTGACTCTGGCGGGATATAATTTGCAAGATAATGTGTATATATATATAGCAATAATAAATGTATGTGTGTTTTCTTAATTTCTCCAGTACCGATAACAGAACCGTTAACGTCAGAGCTTATCGATACTCCGGTCTTTTATAATTTAGCCCCAAGACCGATTAAATACCGAGTTTCGGTACCCATCCCTACTTGTAAGTGACAGACAGTGCTTGTAAATCTGCCATTATACGCTTAAGTTTCTCTTTCATGATCTCCCTCGGGAGAAATCTGTCTTAGAAAAGAACCTATCCTAACCGATAGCCGACATGTGTTAACCGATAATTAACCGATAACTGACTAGATTATTGTAAATTAGAATTTAATTCAATTAGAAAGGATGCGTGTCTGTGACCCGCTAAAAATAGGTCATTAATTTTACATGCAGCAAACCACATGAGGATTCATATAGACTATATATATAACGAATAAATAGGTGTATAAGATAAATATATATTTACTTAAATAATAAATGAAGAAAAGGAAAGAAAGAACTGTGCAATAAGTAGCCTAGGCAGAGTTTCGGCTCATATTGTGCAGTGCATCCTATTTTACTTTATGCCTATTTTACAAAAGCACAAAGATTTGTTTGTGTTGTGAATGTACACAACTCTGATTATCTTCATGACTAAAAGACGTAGTTGCTTTCACTGTTAGAAGGAAAAAAATCTAATGATTGCGCTGGCACTGCACACAGTTACGCTTACCTTGACAATAATGCAGCCTGTTCATTATCATAATAAAATAACGGTCAAAATATGGAAATATTAGATTTTGCCGAATGAGAGACCCAACTTTGGTTTCAGTTTCGTTATAGGCTATAGCTTCTTATATTTAGATGTATTGTTATTTTCTAAATAAATGAGGGGACTAAAATAGCCTAGCTGTGTTTACAGTGTTTATTATAATGTTTGTAAACATGTAGGCATTAGGTCTATTTCTGAATTTAATAATAAAATGCGACAAATGCAACTTTTTTCTCTAAAAACAATAATAATTGTTTATACCCATAATTTTAATTATGCATTAATTTAATACGCATAAATATTTTTTTATACACATAGCGTATTTTAACCATGCAGAAAACCTTTTAGAATATTTTGATAAATTAGGAATATTAAAAAAATATATATAAATGACTTTTTAAAGTGATTGTTATAATCGGTCACAATTCTAAACGGTTGGTTAACTGGTTAAAATTAACATCCATATATCAAACATACAACAATACACTATTCTCAAACCACACATATTCTGCTGATTATGCTGTATTATTACCAAATATTGGATTCGATATTTTTATCAATTCAATTATGAGTACTTCTGTTTGTAACTGGCTAATCGTAGACTTCATTGATCTGAGCCATGCACCTCAGTTTCTGAGAGAAATACAAATATTTGTAGATCATTTGGAAATATTCTCTCAAAATCTGAGGGACTTACCAATATTTGTAAACAATATAGCATAATAAGAAATGTATACGCATAACTGACTGGTCATTTTTGACCAGGAACACCACGAGTGTAACAAAGCAGGAATAATTAAAAATAAAAAGTACACAAAATTATCAAAATAGAAAATAAAATAATTGTGTGCAAAGTCAGTACATTTTAATCCAATGCCATAACATTAACTAGCACTTTTATGGGTCAAAATGTACGTTATAATAAATATCCATTTACTAGTAACATGTCATTTCTCTCTTGGGAATTAATATTTAACAGTAAAGTCTGAAAATGAACTTTTATTAATAATGGTAACATCTGTAAAGAGTGTAAAAGCTCTTTTTGATACAGAAGACCTCAAAAGTCTAACGACTCTACGGTGGGGCTAAACGGTTTTGGGAAAAATTAATTGCAATTTTTTTTACCAATATTGCGATTG
The DNA here is from genome assembly GCA_027564155.1 of Gymnocypris eckloni scoliostomus. Taxonomy (NCBI): domain Eukaryota; kingdom Metazoa; phylum Chordata; class Actinopteri; order Cypriniformes; family Cyprinidae; genus Gymnocypris; species Gymnocypris eckloni. Next base: position 32,792,617 of record CM050417.1, read on the forward strand.
CGATTAATTATGCGCATTTTTTTAGCTCTTTATATTCTGTATTATTCAACAAAGACAAGGATTATATCATTATACAGTGTGCAGCGTTGGACACATTACGTAAAGAAAGTAATTAGATATATTACTAATTACTTCTCACAAATTACCAGGTAAAGTAACTATTTTTACTTAAAAGAAAAATCTAATATGTCAAATAACTTGGATGCCCAAATATTAAATATGTTAAATTAATAAAATGGTCACTAAATATAATAAATTATTATTATAAAATATTGTACACTAATCTAGACTATTTTAATTTTTCTGTGGGACAAAGTGAGAGACACTATCATAATCATTTAATTGATTATTGGAAATATGATCAACCCTTTATGGACACCTTGGCACATAATCTCCATTTGTCTTGTCTTTTTTCGTTTACTCACCAGATTATTAATATTTATCTGATATACTAATATTATATATATATATATAAAGCTTATGTTTGGAAAGTGGCACAGTTTTTTTTAAATACCTCACTTAGCATCAGTCAGTCAAACATTATAATATGATATAATAATAATTTAGCATAACATTTTAGCATTATATGATAGAACTGTAGTAATTAGAATAGCTATGTATGAATGCATATGCAAATGTAATTAATCGTTCAGCCCTACTCCACGACCGTTGATTCTACATTGCATTTTGTCTTATTAAACGTTAGCATTGTTCTTCGGTAGAATCATGCACGGATCAGGCTCAGTAAGCAAGGCAAACCCATGCATGTCTGTCACTACATGAGAGAACGTAGCTCTAAACAGTCATGCTCTCATGCCATCGTTTGTGTGTTGTGTGTCTATTGTTGGAGGATCCAAAGATTCACGAGTTTGAGTGTTTCTGCACGAGACGTTAGGAGAAATGATGATGTCAGTTATCTGTGAGATCTGTCATATAGGGAATGATAACTTCATCTAGATGGACAGTCTGTTCATTCTTCATACGCTACTCAACAATGAACGAGTTGTAAATGAGTCCACGCACCTGTGCTGCTGTGAGAGCTTCCAGAAGGATGATCTGTTCAACACAAAACACAAACATGACAGGGTTACGAAGGGCTCGTGAACTAATACGCTCAAAGTTCGCTGGATTCGTTCAGAAGAGAATATTTCATTAAAGATAACAGAAATAACCAGCAATCACACTGAGTGTGCATTAGGTGCTCTGGTCCTTTTGTGACCACTGGAGGTCAGCGTTTCTGTGTTTTATTTGTTCTGGGACTCTTTTGGTGTGTGTGTGTGTGTGTGTGTGTGTGTGTGTGTGTGTGTGTGCGTGTGTGAGAGAGCGAGTGTGTGAGAGAGTGAGTGAGTGAGTGAGTGAGAGAGAGTGTGTGTGTGAGCGAGAGAGAGAGAGAGAGTGTGTGAGAGAGGCGAGTGTGTGAGAGGCGAGGCGAGTGAGTGAGTGGTGAGTGAGAGAGAGTGTGTGTGAGCGAGAGAGAGGCGAGGTGTGTGAGAGAGCGAGGCGAGTGAGTGAGAGTGTGAGAGAGGCGAGTGTGAGTGAGAGAGAGAGTGAGTGAGTGAGAGAGAGAGTGTGAGAGAGCGAGGCTGTGTGTGTGTGTGTGTGTGTGTGTGTGTGTGTGTCCTCCTCCTAACTCTCATGTTACTTTTAGTGTTTTGACTTGCAAATAGAGTTGCTCTTGATTTGCTTTTGCAGTTCTCCATGTGCCACCTGAGACAGTGTATACATGCAGCTTTAGTGTGGTAATTTGGTATTTTATAATCTCGATCAATGCTAAATATGCTGCATGGTTTGATGGTGAGTAAAGACAGTTTCGGTATTACTGTAAAATAATGTCATTCAAACAATGAAAGGCACATGTCAAACATTAACCGCAGGTTCAGGGTTTAGATGAAGTGTTACGGCGAGAGCGGCATCACCTTCATTCATCTATAAAGATTAACAGCTCTGATCTGTCCCACTGAACTCTGGAGCTGCACATTTACTGCATACAGACGCTCTGAGAGACACACTGATCTCTCACACAGCGCCTCAATGGTGGAACGGTGGACTTAAGTGTGCTGGTTAATTAAAAGAGTAACAACACATTAAACTCATTTCTCTCTGAGTCTGATCTGAGTGTAAACTAGATACATGTTGGTGAACCACTTGAATAAGTTGCTCTAAGGCTTTGTTTGAATACTGTATGAACACACTCAGAAGACAATAGGATTTATGATTTGAGACAGATCTGTACAAATCTGACTTCAAATGTGGTTTGAATCAGATTTCATGTTTGTTTGTGTGTTTTTGCTTTTTCAAAAAGCTAAATCTGATTTTTGCTGGCAATATGAACGAAGCCTAATATACAGTATGTTACGTTACCAACACTTTCAGCACCAAACCTTGCTTCTGTGTATGATTAACTATTATAATTAATGACAGAAAAATAACATTTTTGTTCCTTAAAGTAAAAAAATATAATATATAATAATATTTATAGTTTATTTGCAAAAACAGATAACTCATGTTTTTTATTATGCTATCATGTTTTTATTGTTTTATTCTGTTAGTTAGCTAGTATTTTATGTAATTTTGTACCTAATCTAAATAACCCAACAGCAGTTTGATTAAAATTGAAATGCAAAATAAAAAAACTTGTTAAAAATGTAGTTATGTTTTTGCAAATGAACTCATATTTATATGTATGGAGTGTATAAAGAGCTTAGTAAGGTTATGCTGACCTCTACTGGACACTGCAGACATCATGACAGTGTTTACACTTCTCAACCCTCCTATGACTGGAAATGATGTCATTTTCTCTGTTCGAGCTTAAGCAGCTTTATTATATTTCATATGCAAATGTCTCAACAAGATCAGTCTTTGCTGTTAATCCAGCTTCACACTCAATCTCCTCATGTCTTCTGTCTCTGATGGACAGTTTAGAGTGTTTTATCCAGTAAAAGCTCTTTTGGTGTAATTGTAGACGTCCAGCTTCGGCTGCTGTTTCAGTGTTTTTCTTCTGTCCAATCTTTATTGATTTTTATCAAGTAAACGTCAGAATAACTGCAGTCGTTCGGGATGCGCAATATATCGCATGCGATTGTCATACGCATCTCGTCAGTAAAGACGGTTACGGTCCACACTACAGAGTGTTAAAAGTAACACAGTTAAAGTTAATGAGGTAATTAAGATATTCGTTGACTATTATTGAAGACAATCAGATTTTGCGTACACTTAAATCCACGCCAGCGCTCATATTTATAAAGATGGTCTTTGATGTGGTAAAGTGCTTAGCGTCACGTCAGGGTCCGAGCAGACCTACGAGATATTGTAAGTTTAGGATGATTTCTGCGCAACATTTTATAAATAAGGCCGCTGATGTTAACAAGCATAATCACCAAAGTGAAGTCTTGAAGTCGCCATTATGGTGATCAGTGTTTACTTTAGTTGGGCTCTTGAATGTTTAATATTAAATTTGTTTTAACTGAATTATAACAGACATACAAGCTAAGAGCAAAAGTCATCAGGTGGTGATGATTATGTGCTAACAATCATTATTTGACCTGAATCACTGAACTCATTAGAGTTAACTGTCCTTTATTGAGTTCAACAGCCTTGTGATTCTGTATTTTCTATAAACTTTAGATGGATTTATTACAAGTTATTCTGATAGAAAAAAAAAATATTTATTTTAGGCACACACAGACTTCAATAATCAGCATATGAACCTCAAAAACAGTGACAAACAGCGTATTCAGATAAACAGACCAACATCACAAAACCAGCTACTAAACAGTAAGAAAAAAATAAAATCACAAAGACAATTCAGCTCATAATTTATTCATGCCGCAATGCATGATGGGAGCCATGGATGAGTTCTGATTGGCTACAACATGCGTTGTTGATGGTCGCCGTTGTTGTGATTCTCAGTGTCTGTGTGTCTAAATGAAATATGTTTTTTTAAGTCAAAAATCAAAATACGTTTTAAAAACATCTATCTGATTATACTTACATTGCCAGATATTATGTTGTTCACAGTGTTGACGTAACCAACAAAGAAACCAGTTATAACTCAGTTATTCAGGTGATTATATCACTACATACTACATGATGATTATATCAAAACATAATCACCACCATCTAATGATTTTTGCGGTTTGCTCATCTGGTTGTTATAATTCAGTTATAGCAGCCAAATAAAATCTAATATTAAAAGTCAACACTGATCACCATAATGGTGATTTTAAAAGTTGTGATTTTCTTCTTTGGTGATTCTGCTTGTTAACATCAGGTGTGTTCAATAATGGCCAATCATCACTCAATTCATCTCTTAACTACCTCATTAACTTTAACACTGTTCTTTTAACACGATGTAGTGTGGAGACATATAGACACCGAGCAGTGTTAATTTAACACTGGGGATTTGCTGTGTGCTCATCAGGATCTTCTGAGGAGCGTTTATTTCTTTATGGATTGCATTATATGTTTTTAAATTGCATATTCTTGCTCAGTTTGGGCCTTTGAATAAATGTTGAGTTTATTTTTCTTTCTTCCATATTCTTCATATTGTATGAAAAACAAAAGACTCGTGTATCAAATATGACACTCCAAAAAATGAGGGGGTTATAGTTTGTCTAAAGTTCAATAAACTCTATTTTTACTGAGTATTTTGTCACATGTCAGGCTTTACAGAGTTAATATAATCAGATCGGTCAGGTGTGTGTACACATTGACTCACCCTTCGGGTCTGAAGGTGAAACCTCTCCGTTCCTGAAAAGAACAAATAAACTAGATGTAAATATCAAAAAGTTCATAAACACATGCAAAAACATCTCATTTTAATTTGAATATTTAAAACACCAGTGAGGTAGAGCAGGCCTTGGGAGGCAGATATAATTCATACAGAACTTCAAATATGAAAATTCAGAAATAACTTGCTACCAATTGAAAGTTACAATCTTGGCCTTCACTTAATGTTATATTTGTGAAATGTACTAATGATTAATTATAGAAATGTGCACAATAGTGCACTCATGGTCAATGTGACTGATTTTACGTATGTAATACTTCTGCTCAATGAAACAAGTGACCACATGTTGTGAATTATTAATGTTTTTTTGTTATTATATATGTATAAACCTGTAAGGGATACATATACCATTTTACTGGCCATGCACATTATAATAAAGGAAGCTGCTGCTGTTGAGTATTTATACAGAAGAGTATTGTTGATTAAACAGGGGAGGTTTATGTCGTGTAATGTAATGACACATGACCCTCTCCGCTTCTCCACAAACACACACGAACACACACACTCACACACACACACACACGCACACGCACACTCACACAGACAGAGAGACACACACACACACACGCACACTCACACAGACAGAGAGACACACACACACACACACACAGACAGACAGACACACAAACACTCTCACACTCACACGCACGCACACGCACACACTCGCACACACACACACACACACACACACGCACACGCACACAGACAGAGGACCAGCTTACATGAAACAAAGTTGTTTTAATAACAAAGAAACAATTATGGGCATGCCATGGATGTAATAATATCATCATATGCTATGCCTAACAAATTGGCTAATGCCTAAAGTTGGCCCAACTCAATTACAATTCATCCACTGAATTATTTGTTTGAGTGTAGGCTACTGATGTTAAAATCACAATGTAGCGGCTGGATTGCAACTATTACATATATAATTTGCCTATTTACATTGTCTATTTTGTATGAATATACCTAATTTATCTGTTGTATGTTTCTTTATTTGCTTATCATATTTTATATTTTACTGTGCCCTGCTGTTGTATTGTGCACAGGCATGGCATGGCAAAACTTTATCTAGTAGGAATGACCCAATTTTTTTTCACTGAAGGAATTTAAGTTTATACAACAAGATTACAACAACTCATTTCAAACAAATTAGATTTTGGTGGAAAAATGTAGTAACATTTCGTGGAAAAGTTTACTCTAATTTTTTTTAAGTTCGTTCAACAACTTTTTTTTTTGAGTGTATAACCAGCAGTGAAATGTGTTCTCTGTATTTGACCCATAAATATCGGTTCTGCATATCAGTTGCATAAACATGCAAATAATCGGTATCGGTTATAAAAAATCAATATCGGTCGATCACTACGAGGTTAGTATGCTGAATCTTGTTTCGGAAATCACAGCTGTTCCCAGATGAAAATGTTATAGTCTTTCCTGCCACATGCCACACAATCACAGGAAACCAAGCCGTGCCAGCATCTCATATTATCCAGCGCAACACTCCCTAAAACACACACAGATCATGTCCTAGTGTACAGTCAGATGTCATTTACAGCTTCACGAGAAGGGTTTTCATCAGTCAAGAGCTGAACACACTCTGACCTCAGGCTAGAGGAGCAAACCACACTCACTCAGTCTGCAGCTTCACTGCATGGAATAACTCAGAAACTCGTCGAGCTAAAGCAGCAAAGTGTGTTAGAAAAGCACACACGTCATTTAAACACAAGCACACAAATGCTCTCCGTGTTGAGAGAAATGGGGAGTAAGTGCAGAGGCGTTGTGTGTGAACATGATCTTACTGATTAATATCAACATGCATTTACTCATCAAAAACAGATTCAGCTTTCTCAAAATTAATAAAAACTGGCAAATGCAAACTCAGAATATGACGCAAACCTGCAATAGTTAAATAACACAAATATCCTTTATGTATTTAATACCATTTTATTAACCAATGTCTTTGCTGTTGACCTTTCATGATCCAAATCAACCATATGAACAAAAATATATAAAAAAAATTACTGCTAAAGAGAAAAAATGAGCCCAGCCTAGATGAGAAAAAGTAACAAAAATAATGTAACAGATTACTTTGCATGAAGTAACTAAGTAACAGTTACTTTTTAGGGAGTAACACGATATTGTATTTTCAGTTGGCGAATGTTTGTTTGAATTATGGTTTCAGAAAACACTAAATTGCTGAACTCTGTTGGTAATAAAGGACATTTCAACCACAGGTGGCTAACGATGCTTTTGGGAAACACATCTCAGGACGGTCAGCAGGTAAAACTGAACAAACACTCATTTCTCTGCAGCAGTCGACCGTATATTTCAAGAGTGTATTTAAAGCCATGTTCTCGTTATCATCCGCAGGTTTATTTATGAGGTGTTATAAGACACAAAGTAGATGTTTGAGCCACAATATCCCTGATATAATCTGAATGTGGAGCGAGGATGGAGTTACACTGAAGTGCATCATCATGCTGAGTCTTTCTCGCGAGACTCTTAATAATAGTGATGTGCAATAAAAGGAAATGATGTAGTCTATTTATTTGATGAATATCTGTCAGGTGCTCTATCGAAGAGCTGTGCTCAGTGTGCATGAATCAATAAGAAACACGTGGATTAATGGTGCGTTCCAGTCCTCTTAGGAGGTGTGTGTGTAAGAGTTTGTAAACCGTAATTACAACATCATGGGCCAGTTTTACAAAACGGGGCACATTAGCGCGAGAGCGCGATTCCAAAACAGCGTGGACATTTCTTCAGGTGATTTACTAACAATGCGCAAATTAAAGAACACAGAAGCAACATTTAATTGACATATCGCCCAATGCAATATACCAAGCGCAGATTATCGTAGTCGCAAATAAAGAATTAAAGAAGCCACAGTGCATTGAAAAGAACCAGAGAGCAAAAAAATGAAGGGTTGCAAGAAGTTTTGATAGAGCTGGTATTGCGTGACTCGGTTCCAAAAAAAATAACATGGCTTGGCAAACGACGTGTACAGATAATGTGTTCTTCTGGCATTACAAATGCGTTTAATATCTCTCTTGCCTCCTCTAGCAACAGTCATTTAAGACGTGCTTTTTGGGGGCGTTAAATAATGGTGCAAATACCAGTCATTTATATTAAAATACATGCATTTTGCGCCCGAAAGGGAAACTCCTACAAATGCATATTTATTCAGCGCTAATTCCTCGCGTTTTTATTCAAACCTGACGGTAACGGCAAGACGGTTTGCGCTGGCATAAGCTGATAGAAAACTGTGTGTTCAAATACTTTGGGTCTAGGGATGAATGATATAATCAGAACAGAACGTTATTGGAACTGGCCAATAATAGTTTAAAATCAGCCCGATATGAAAAACTATGCCGATAAGACAATTAACTCAGGATGTGCTAGCGAGATCACCACATGATAAAAGTGAACTTTAGCCTACATGTGGATTAGATTCACTGCATTTAATTAAGAATGCACACACAGAATGATGCGTTCGGTGTGATAGAATCAACAGAGGTCCAAACGGCACACTTCATGTGCACTTAATCTCGTGAAGTTACCATGCCGGCTGCATGCAAGTCCACGAGACCGTGGGTGGTTTTAGTTTATTCAAAGGGATTATGAAACTTAAGACACAAGGAGCTCTAAAAGATTTTCTGAATTTTGCTTTGTTTAGACCGTCTAACAAATGTTAAATATTTCAAATAAAATAATTTGTCTGAGAAAACAAGGCAGTGATTGATTCATAGTTATTTTCAGCGTTCGTGCACTTACATTATAAAGAACTTCATTAATTGTTTATTTAATTCTAACAAGTACGTTTTTGTTAAAAATAACCTAAACTAAAAATTATTTGTTTATAATCTCTGCAGAGGAGAGACTTGGTGTTGTTTCCAAACAAAGGAAAATATATCCGTATCGGACAAAATAAGTTGAAAAATATCGGCATAAATACAATAACTCGCATTTGGTCAGTACCTTTTCTGCACAAAATTATGAATAAAAATGTTTTTGCTTTTGATGTTTTTATTTGGTTTATGAAGCTTTTGTACATGCAAATTAGTTTTGTAAACAAAAAATATATATTTTTATTAATTGTAACAAATTTTCCATCATTAAGATGCTGCATCCGTGTGTTCTACATGTGTTTCCACTGGTAAATCGAACCGTTGATGGGAATTCTTCATATATGGGAAATAATGCTATGTAAGTGAATGTGAATCAGAAACTCTGGTTATTATTCCAACATTATTCAAAAGATATTAGTTTGTGTTCAGCTGATGACAGAAACTCATACAGGCTTGGAACAGCTAGAGGCTGAGTGTGAGTGTGTGAGTGTGTGTGTGTGTGTGTGTGTGTGTGTGTGTGTGTGTGTGTGCGTGTGTGTGTGTGTGTCTGTGCATGTCCCTGTGTGTGTGTGTGTGTGTGTGTGCGCGTGTGTATTTTTCTGAATGTTCATTTTTGGGTGAACTAGCCCTTAAAATCTAGCATTACCATATTACTTATGCATAACACATGTATCAGCGCGTGCTCACAAACGTCTGCCAATCCTACTATTCAATTATTAATATTCATAAGTATCGCTGTTTTCCATGGCAGCCTACTGTCGATAGATTCGCGCCAAGAGGCTTGTTCCTACATGAGCACAATCTGACTATCATCACAATCATCCCGAGCTTTCGGCGTATCGTGTGAAATAAAAGCAGCCAGAGAAACACTGTATCTAATGGAGACAAGTGTGACTGGTGTTAATGAGGTCACGCGCGTTATGTTCAGTGCATCGCCGTTTCTGAGGGTTTATCAGTGGAATAAATAAACTTCATGTATGTGACTAATCCTGACTGAAGCATTACTCCTCCGTAACCGTGCTGTTTTCGGTTTCGCGCGCGCTCTTTGTTTGCGTGGAGCGCATGGAGCCGATGGTGATGTTAAAGCGGCTCGACGCGGCAGTTCTCCGCCGATACTCACCCATCGCTCAGCGGCGTCGTTTCTCCGTGATGCGCCATGTGTGCGACCATTATCCGCGCAGCGACAGCCGCAGAATCCCGCCGCTGCTTCCGCGACCTGATGCTTGCAGAGAGACAATAACACCAGTCAAAGCAGAAACCATTCATGCACACGCCGACACACACACACATGCGCGCGCACACACATACACACTCACACGCACACGCCGACACACACACACACACACACACGCGCACACGCTCTCACACGCACACACACACAGCGCACACACACACACACACACTGGTGTTTCCGTGACTGGCAGCAGCAGGAAGTGAACTGGAGCTTGTTTGCTGCAGATGTCTATAACAACAGAAGCCAGACAAGAGATCAAATTACTCAAACAAAAGTATTGCTTCATAATCTACACATTATACGGAAGTTTTGTGCCAAAGTATTTTGGTGTAACGACAGAGGACCTCTAGAGGTCAGTGGTTATATTATTATAGAGAGAAGCCCTGCTAAAAACAATAGAAACCCATTGGTTTCCATTAAAATACCATAAGCTTTTTTTCTAGTAAAACCATCACAAAATTCATTTTTGTAGTGTGTTTTGGGCATTTTTCCATCCCACCAATGGAATCCTTTACATACTAGTACACACCATTATAGTTTCCATTAAAACCAATACAATTCCCATTATAATAACCATTAAACCCATGACATTTTCTAGTGTGTTTTAGGCAGGGTTCTGCTGTTTTTTTCAGCAGGGCGCATCTTAAACGTTGCTATAATTTCCCCACAGTTCTCTGCTACATCTGAACGTAGTTTAGTACACACGTTATCATAAAATGCTAGTTAGTGTCGAGTATCAGGGTGGTTAACTTACCGCACTGCAAGGTGAGCTGGTTGAAACACTAATGTATGGATATCCACTTATAACATCTTCCCTTTTCATACACTACATTTCAGAAAATATCATACTTGTGATAGGCCTAGGCTATATCAAATTTGCACAATGGAAGCTTTATATTGTATTAAAATATATATTCAAAATTGTAGCTGTACAAGTACAATTGTAATCTGTTGAATCAGATTTAGCAGCAGATTGTGTTTCCGTGATTGTGTCTGTAAACATGGCATGTGTGGGTGCGAATGGAAACACAAATTGATATTTGTTATGATCTCTTAATCACCATCAGGTTTATGGCAAACTGGTTCTGAAAATGTGAAAAGGTTAGGACTCACCGAAGTTAAAAACTTGAGATAAAGACATGAAAACAAGGCACTGAAGTACAACGTGTTCAATAGATTGTACTGTACTTTAACAACATGCTTCACTGGAAAATAAATACATAAATATTTACGTTGACAAAAACTCAATAACATGAAGTGAGTGTTGAAAAGACGTGATCTTTGTGACCTTTATAAAGTGCACATCACTGTAAAGACTGAAAGGCATTCAGACCGAAGGCAAAAGTTGCCCAAAATTGTATTTATTAATTTTTGTAACAGTATAAACAGCACAAACCACACTCAGTCTGAGCTTTTTGATACTGTTTTTTTGCAGTGCGACTGTGTGTGTTTGTTCTGCTGAACACAAAAGAAGATATTCTGAAGAATGTGGGAAACAGAGCAGTTCTGGGGCACCATTGACTTGATTAGTATATATTTTTTCTTACTATGGAAGTCAGTGGTGCCTCAAAACAGCCTGGTTACAAACTTTCTTCAGAATGTCTTCCTTTGTGTTCAGAACTAACACATTCATACAGGTTTGGATCTACTGGGTGAGTAAATGATGACAGAATTCACATTTTGGGGTGAACTGTCCCTTTAAGTGGACATTTGTCCAATCCAGTCACAAAGAATGCAATAGCATGCAACATAAACAAAATAATAAAGACATAGAAAAGAATACATAAGGTACAAATACACAATGCTGTTTAGTGTTAGTGTCGATTAAACTTATGTTTTAAGCTTTGATTTAAATTCCCTGAACGAGGTAACTGTTCTGAGTGCCAGAGGGAGCGAGTTACAACGTTTGGGTGCCGTGAGAGAAAAGGTCCTGCCGCCCTGCACTGTATTGAACTTACTGTTTGAATCCACCTACTGGATCCTTGGACATTTCCGGAGTTAACTGGTTTAGGATCGCAAAAACCTGCTTCCTTTCATTTTTAAGGTTGTCAGGGTCGTGTCATGCAGGAAGGACGCCGGAGACTTCGGGTAAGTCGAACAGGGTTTAATGAACTGAACACAGGCAACACAACGTAATAGACGAGTGAACGGACAAAGACTCAGGGGAAACTCAGGGCTTATAAACACATAGAACGTAATTAGGGAAAACAGCAACAGGTGAGGAGTAATCAAACACGTGAGGAGACGGAGACATAGAGACAATCAAGTGTATGCTCTCACCACACACCAGCCACAGGTGGAGAGGAGAGAGAGTCATAGAGACAATCAAGTGTATGCGCTCACCACACACCAGCCACAGGTGGAGAGGAGAGAGAGTCATAGAGACAATCAAGTGTATGCTCTCACCACACACCAGCTACAGGTGGAGAGAGAGAGAGTCACAGAGACAATCAAGTGTATCGCTCACCACACACCAGCTACAGGTGGAGAGGAGAGAGAGGGATAGAGACAATCAAGTGTATGCCCTCACCACACACCAGCTACAGGTGGAGAGGAGAGAGAGTCACAGAGCCGATCAAGTGTATGCGCTCACCACACACCAGCTACAGGTGGAGAGGAGAGAGGATAGAGACAATCAAGTGTGTGCCTCACCACACACCAGCTACAGGTGGGAGAGAGAGTCATAGAGCCAATCAAGTGTATCGTTCACCACACACCAGCTACAGGTGGAGAGGAGAGAGAGATAGAGCCGATCAAGTGTATGCTCTCACCACACACCAGCTACAGGTGGAGAGGAGAGAGAGAGTCATAGAGACAATCAAGTGTATGCTCACCACACACCAGCTACAGGTGGAGAGGAGAGAGTCATAGAGCCAATCAAGTGTATGCGCTCACCACACACCAGCTACAGGTGGAGAGAGAGAGAGTCACAGAGACAATCAAGTGTATGCTCTCACCACACACCGGCTACAGGTGGAGAGGAGAGAGAGACATAGAGCCAATCAAGTGTATGCGCTCACCACGCACCAGCTACAGGTGGAGAGGAGAGAGAGACATAGAGCCAATCAAGTGGATGCTCTCACCAGACACCAGCTACAGGTGGAGAGGAGAGAGAGACATAGAGACAATCAAGTGGATGGGGATTATTAGGAGGCCATGATTGACAAGGGCCAGTAGGAGTAATTTGGCCAGGACACCAGGGTTACACCCCTACTCTTTACGAGAAGAGCCATGGGATTTTTAATGACCACAGAGAGTCAGGACCTCGGTTTAACGTCTCATCCGAAAGACGGTGCTTGTTGACAGTATAGTGTCCCTGTCACTACACTGGGGCATTAGGACCCACACAGAGCCGTTGTTCACTGACAAGCTCGCAAATCCAGGTCGATAATGAACGTGGTTTTATGCAGCTTGTCAGTGAACAACGGCTCTATGTGGTGAATGCAGCGCCATGTGAATCACGCAAGTGATGGAAATTACCGCTGATTACAGGACCAGCTTTAATGACAAGATGCGCTTTAGATATCGCATGCGAGATATCGTGCAGACCTATTACTAATACACATAACATACAAATAACATAAACAGTTTTATTTTCAGGTAGGCTATAGGTGTATTTAGCAGAAGAATCCAAGAAACTGCATGAACAAATATACAAATAAAACACTATATAGATTGATTCCTATTAAAGAAACCATATCAAGTTTTTTAAGTAAGTTTTTTAAAATGTTACATTTTAGATTTTTCTCTTTGTGTTTTATTAAAATTAAATGAATAATTCCCCCAATATTTAAACTAGGCTAGTGTTTTATTTTTTCCTTCATTTACTCAAAAGTTGTTTTAAACCTGAGTTTCCTTCTTCTGTTAAACATAAACACTGTTTTGAAGAATGTAGAAAACCAAACAGTTGCTGGTCCACAGTGTTCCCTATACTGTCAAAGTCAATGTGGACAGCAACTGTTTGGTTTCCCTCATTCTTCAAAATATCTTCTTACTGATGTGAATGTGTGTGGTGCTGTACAGTATATTGATACGGCGGAGACAGAACTGCAGCTGATAGAATGAGTGCTGTAGCATGATACAAAGATATTTCTTCAAAAACAGATCATGAAGACATGTTTATCAGCGCCGCTGCTGGTCAAATCTGCCCTAAGCAGGATTTTATTGTTTAAATAATACAAATTATTATGGAAAATACCTAATATAGGGGTCAAAATAGAACTTTGATAAAATATTAAAGTAAATTAATTAATTGTAATTAAATGGTATTGTTTACTAAATTGGAGCTCTAGAGCAGGGGTGTCAAACTCAGTTCCTGGAGGGCCGCAGCCCTGCATAGTTTAGTTCTAACCCTGCTCCAACGCGCATACCATCTAGTTTTCAAATAAGCCTTAATGACTTGATTAGCTGGATCAGGTGTGTTTAATTAGGGTTGCATCTAAACTGTGCATGGCTGTGGCCCTCCAGGAACTGGGTTTGACACCCCTGCTCTAGACAGTTACCTATGGCAGTAATACAGTTGTCTGATTGATTTTATGTCTCAAGCATTCAGAAATAACACAAAAGAAAACTAACTAAAACCATGGTTCATTTTTGTAAGGTTTGTGATGTCCACGTTTTTTTTGTTGTTGAAGAAATTATAGAGGCTGTGTCATTTATAGAGAAAAGGTGGCCAAAAATACAAATTTAAGTGGATATTTGAATTAAATCTTTGGTCAATAGTCTATTAAACAAGGATATGATCGTCCTGTAAGTGTAACAGCAGAAATGACCAGGCCTATGGCTCCCTGCGCAGGCATTTATAACACGCCTGTATTTATAATGTAACAAATAATGTAACTCTGGTAATTGGTCACCTTCTATTGGTGGCTTGTTAAAACCAATACATCCTAATCGAATGTGTCCCAAAACACAGAAAACCATTTGTGTATGTTTTGTTAATGGTTAAAAGTTGATGGTTTGTAATGGCATTTGTAATTTATTTGCCTCTTCGAGATGAATCGCTTTATGTATTCGACCAATTGTAAGTCGCTCTGGATAAAAGCGTCTGCTAAATGTAAATGTAAATACAAAAATGTTTTGTTTTTGGTACAAGCAACAATTTTGTAAATAAGTGATGTAGTATAACCAGCAAGAGAACAGTGATGTGTACATTGAATTTGATGACACTACAGTGTGTTCCAGTGAAGGTATTGAGTATTGTATTAGGACATGTTTCCGCGTTTGTCACTTTGCAGACGGTCCCTTCAGACTTGTCTCAGACACCAGAGAGCGAGGACAAGCTTGTTTTGAGGAAAACACGTGTGGAGCTCGTTTTCTGCATCACTGCGAAAGAAAAGGGTTGTCATTTGTGAAGTAAAAACGTTTTTCTCGTGAGTTATTGATCCGGAAAAGTCGAATCTGTGAATATCTTGTCAACTTGACCAAACTTCGTAACGTTATCGTTTAGTGAAACACTTTCACTTTCTTAGTACTTTATCTAACTTCTAGAAAACAGGAGACTTGGTGGAGTTGATTTTCGCACAGGTGAGTGGGCTATGTTTGATGTAATAAAGCCTCCATTCATGTATTAGTGTCCATGATGGTCATAGTTTTATACAACGCTGATCAGATTAAATCATGTTGACAAATGTTGTATTGGTGAGCGGATCCAGGAAGGCCTGCAGGTCACACAATATGGCAATTCCACATGTGCCTAAACACACATTAGAGCCTAAACCATGGGCGTAAATTTAATTTAACAGTAGGGGGGGACAATAAATATAAAATTTCTCATGAGCAATTTTTGAAGGGGACACAAATAATACAGTCAAATTGTACTTATAAAGATATGTCCCCACAGTGAAAAACTTTGCTTCTATCATTATTATTGTAGCACGGAGACTGCGTCATTATGGTTATTTTCAAAGTTTTTCTCAGGTTCAATGACAAAGCAGATCAGCATATTTCAAACAGCCACAAACCAAGGATAAGAAATAAAATCCCTTTTGTAATGATTGTAATGATGCCAGGTTGTTGACCTCAGCTTAGAGCGCTCTGCTCGTGCTGCTTCTCAGAAAGTTTGGTCGCTATAGCAACCAGTTGTAGTGGAAAACGCTCCGGTTACTATGGAAACCTCGGTTCCCTGAGAGCGGGAACGAGACATCACGGAGATTTCTCCGTTATGGGAACTCCTTCCCTTCAACCTTTCCTGAAGTCCTATTGGCTCACGCCAGTCAAATGACTGGCCAATTGTCGCAAAGCATGCAAATATGACGAGCTCGAGACAGTATAAATGCGATGCCCGCGACAATTATATCAGAATCGGATACTGAACACCGTAAGCTGAGGAGTAGCGAACACGGCGACTACCGTGATGTCTCGTTCCCGCTCTCAGGGAACCGAGGTTACCATAGTAACCGGGCGTTCCCTATCGAGCTGTCACGAGACATCACGGAGATTTCTCCGTTATGGGAACGATATTAAATCCCGCCGTGAGAGAGGCTACTAAGCCCTACCCACAACACAGCAGATAGAATACGCACATAGATACTTCCCACAATAGTGACGCTGTAGGCGAGCTCACGCTGATAGGTGGCTGTAAGCCAATGAGCGTCTAACCCAAAGGTATACAAATTTGCATATCTGGATAGAAATAACGTTGGCTGCGCTGAAACAGGGCAACTTGCACAACGAGCATAAGGAACTGCACAGACTGTATAGCATGACCCCAACCTAGCATGATAAAAGTATCACTAGATAAAACAACACAAATACAGGAATCTGCACTGAGCACAGGGCAGAACAACCGTATTAGTAAGAGGGTATGCAGAGCAAAAACCTACTGTACGAGACAGCGGCACACACATAACAATGTAGTAAACATGCATCAGCCACTCACCGACAGCACCTGGGAGGCAAAGACTGAGCGTCCAGCCTGTAAAACCTGGCGAAAGTATTCTCAGAAGACCAGCCAGCTGCAACACATATATCTTGAATAGACATACCTCTCGACCAAGCCCACGAGGAAGCCATAGCCCTTGTTGAATGCCCCCTAATGTGTAAAGGACATTCCAAACCTTGGTTCGTATACGCAGCCGTAATAGCGTCTACGATCCAGTGGGAGAGCCTCTGTTTAGACACAGCACGGCCTCTCGCACAACCACCATAGCATACGAATAGCTGGTCAGATTGTCGAAAGCCGCCGAGCGTCGATGTAAATCCTCAAAGCCCTGACAGGGCACACCGAAGTCTGAGCATCTGCTTCACTCGAGGCTGCTGACTCGGAAGACAAGGCAGACAGAGAAACAGTCTGTATCTTGAAGGGGGTAGAAAGTGATTTAGGCACATACCCCATTCTCGGCCGGAGAGTGCGCTGCAGTCACCGGGTCCAAAGCGAATACAGTCACTGTCCACAGAAAAGGCGTGCAAATCTCCTATGCGCTTGGCTGGCCGAGTGCAAGAAGGAGTGCAGTTTTGAGAGACAACTCCTTCAAACCCACTGATGTTAAAGGCTCAAAAGGTGGCTGAGAGAGCTCTTAATACCACTTCTAGGTCCCAAGGCGGAACTGAAGGTGGCCTCGGAGGGTGCAGCCTTCTCGCTCCCTTAAGAAAACTCACCACCATGGGGTCTCTGCCGATCGACTGGCCACCCTGCGGGGAACGGAACGCGGCAATGGCCGCCACATAGACTTTCAGTGTCGAGGGTAACGATCCACTATCCAGCCTGTACTGCAGGAAACTCAGAACATCCAACACGGTGCAAACAACCGGGTCGATGTGAGCCTGATGGCACCATTTCACAAACACTCCCCATTTTAAGGCATACAACCGTCTTGTAGAGGGTGCTCGCGCTTCCGTGAGTGTGTCGATCACACGAGCCTGCAATGCATCTAGCTCCCCTGACAACCCTGAAGCAGCCACACATGAAGGTTCCATAGTTCCGGGTTCGGGTGCCACACCGAGCCGTCCACCTGAGATAACAGGTCCCTCCTGACCGGAATCGGCCAGGGAGGGGCTATCAACAGCTCTGTCAGGTCCGGAAACCAAGGCTGGTTCGCCAGTTCGGAGCTATGAGTATGATGGACGCCGCTCCTCCCTGATCTTGCATAACACCAGAGGCAATATCTTGATCGGAGGAAACGATAAAGCCTGGCTGTCGGCCAGCGCGCCGAGCGCCCCTTCCAGCGGGAGTGGGACAGAGAGAAGAACGACGGGCAGTGTGCATTCTCGCTCGTGGCGAATAAATCCACTTCTGCTTCCCGTGGGGTTCCAAATCATCCGAACCGACTGGGTGCAACCTCCATTCCTTGAGGAATTCTCCTCCTTGAAAGCATGTCTGCCCGCGATTCAAGAGACCGGGATGTGCGTTGCTCTGATGGATAGAAGGCGAGAATCCGCCCATAGCAGTAAAATCGCTGCCTGCTTGCACAAAGCCTTGAACGGACGCCGCCCTGGCGATTTATGTACGAAACTACAGGCGTGTTGTCGGTGCGAATCAGTACATGCTGCCGTTCCAGTTGTGTTTGAAACTCCTTCAGAGCTAAAAGACTGCTTCCAATTCCAAGCGGTTTATGTGCCATCAGATCTGAGGCTCCGACCACTGCCCGGCTGGCATCCCTCGCACACCGCCTCCCCAGCCGAGCGTCGATGCGTCTGTTGTGACCACCACGCTGAAGTCACCAACCCCAGGGGACTCCTGGCTGAAGAAATTCGGGTTGCGCCACGGAGCCAGAGCTTCGATGCAGCCGCGGGTGACCGCGATACTCAAGCGTCCCGAGTCCATGCTGTCCAGGGACTCGATTTCAGCCACAGCTGCAGTGGTCGCATGTAATAAGCCCAGATGACACACTGCCGAAGCTGACGCCATGAGTCCCAGCAGTCTCTGAAATTTTTTCAAATGAACAGAGCTGCCTTCTCTGAAATGGCGAGGTAAGACAAAATGGCCGCCACGCCTCGCGAGGCGGGCTCTCATTTCCAGGAGTCCATGCAAACTCCCAAATACATAATGGACTGACTCGGGCGAGAATGCTCTTTCGCCTGTTTACACATAGCCCTAGGGACTCCAAGTGAATAAGCAGCGAGTCTATATGGCTGAGTAGCGTGTCCCGGGACTGAGCTAAAATCAGCCAATCGTCCAGATAATTTGAGGATGCGCATCCCGCCCGCTCTGAGGGGAAAGTGCTGCATCCACGCACTTTGAAAATGTGCGCGGGGCCAAAGCCAGCCCGAGCGGAGAACAGAGTATTGGTACGCTGTGTTCTCGAAAGCAAACCTCAGAAACCGTCTGTGATGCGGCGCTATCTGAATGTGAAAGTACGTCCTTCAAATCCACGGACGCAAACCAGTCCCCGGGCGAATCTGCGCCAGGATCTGTTTCAGCGTTAACATCCTGAACGGACGCTTCGCAAAGCGCCTGTTGATGGGTCTGAGATCCAAAATTGGGCGAAGCCCCCATCCCTCTTGGGTACCACGAAGTAGCGGCTGTAAAACCCGCTCTCCAGCTCGTGTGGTGGGACTCGCTCTACTGCTCCTTTCTCGAGCAGACAGCCAATCTCTTGCCTTAGAGCCTGGGCATTTCGAGGCGATGTTAGAGACTGCACCACGCCATTGAAACGGGTGGTCTGAGTCTGAATTGAAGAGTATATCCCGCTCTATCACGCTGAGTAGCCAACGCGAGATTCCCGGAATAACTTCCCATGCGCTTATGAACTGACTTAGCGGCTTTAGCGGCTTGGTCGTTGGATGCGCGGCTATAACCTGTGTGGGATGCGGACCTGCACTGCTCAGAGGCGGGGCAAGGGAGCCGCATTTATTGAGTGAGGAGGAGAAAGCTCTTTTGTGAAAGTATGCATTTTTATTGAATGGACACATCAACACACACACATTTGAGCAGCTGAACTTTGGGCGCTTGGGCGCTGGGCTGCTCGCGCTCTCCTCCTTTCTTCCGATCGTCAGGAAGACGGTTTAGCAGCCGTGGCGGGCGAGAGTCGCGTCGCGGGCTCCTCCGCTGACCTTGGCGCTTCCTGCGGGAACCCCACACCTTCCTCCGGACATCTGGTTCCTGTCGAGGAGCAGTAGCAGCCCCGGCCTGGGGAAGGCCTGGGAAAATCCCTCCGCTGGGCAGAGCCAGGCGCCGGCGAAGATCTGGATCTCGCTGTCTGCTGCTGGGGCGCGTCTCGGCATCACATGACTCATCGCTTCGGCGCTTTTGAGTCTCAGCGAATCGCTCTGTTATGGACTCCACGGCATCACCGAAGAGGCGGAGGGAGTTATAGGAGCGTTAGGAGCACCTTCGATCGGCATCCTTGAGGTCAGCCAAGTTTAGCCAGAGGTGCCTCTGAAGGACGACCATGAAGCCCATGGCCTTACCCACGGACTGGGCCGCTCGCCGTCGCCATCAAGCGAAGTCCGTCGCAGCGCGCAGATCTTCGTCGCCTCAGGAGTGAGGACTCCGCCCTCCGCCGTTTGCAGGAGTTTGGCCTGGAACACCTGCAGCACTGCCATGGCGTGCACGCTGATGCCGCCTCGCCATCAGAGGCATCGCCTTATTATGCGAGGTGGGCGGTGGTTCTGCGGCTTGAGGGAAGGCTGATGTCCGAGCCTAGGGGACTCGCTGCTGCAGGGCACAGGTGTGCAGCAACGGTTTCCTCGACGGGGAGGCGCACATATCCGTAAGCCTCCGCCCCATCCACGTGGGAGAACATGGCCTGCGTGTTAGAGTGGGCCGCGCGCCGATTGGGGCGCAGACCACGCGTCTTCACTAACTGTTCGTGAACATCGGGAAGAAAGGCACCGATGTCCTCGCGTCAGCTTTTGTGGACCTGAAGTACCACGAGTCGAGCTTACTCCTGACAGGCTCCTCCGGAGGATTCCAGGAGCTCCAACTCCTGCACAGCTTTAGATAGAACCCTCATGAGCTCCTCCTGGAGGCCTGGAGGCCTGAAGGCTCTGAGCTGCCAGATTGCTCGGGCTCGATCCTGCCCAATCCTCCTTCTCCGAGGCCGAGATGGACATGGCCTCGCCGCCTCCTCGTGGCCAAAGGCTACGAATCCCTCGATGTTGGAAGGGGGCGAAACAGTCCTCGGGAAGGAAATCGGGAATGCGGCGACCGTTGGGTTCGGCGGCACGGCAAGACGGCGCTCCCGCCGCCAGGAGAGGGGGGGCTCACCAGCGGCACGCTGGCGGCAGTGAGCCCCACCCCGAACAGGCCGCGGCGTCACCGAAGAGGCCGGAGGGAGTTATAGGAGCGTTTAGGAGCACCTTACGGTCGGCATCCTTGAGGTCAGCCAAGTTTAGCCAGAGGTGCCTCTGCAGAACGACCATGAAGCCCATGGCCTTACCCACGGACTGGGCCGCTCGCTTCGTCGCCATCAACGCGAAGTCCGTCGCCGCGCGCAGATCTTTCGTCGCCTCAGGAGTGAGGACTCCGCCCTCCGCCATTTGCAGGAGTTTCGCCTGGAACACCTGCAGCACTGCCATGGCGTGCAACGCTGATGCCGCCTCGCCGTCAGAGGCATACGCCTTATTAGCGAGGTGGGCGGTGGTTCTGCACGGCTTCGAGGGAAGCCCGATGTCCGAGCTCAGGGTCCTCGCCGTTGCAGGACACAGGTGTGCAGCAACGGTTTCCTCGACGGGGGGAGAGCGCACATATCCGTGGGCCTCCGCCCCATCCACGTGGGAGAACATGGCCTGCGTGTTAGAGTGGGACGCGCCGATTGGGCGCAGACCACGTCTTCACTAACTGCTCGTGAACATCGGGGAAGAAAGGCACCGATGTCCTCGAGTCAGCTTTGCGTGTGGACCTGAAGTACCACGAGTCGAGCTTACTCCTGACAGGCTCCTCCGGAGGATTCCAGGTAAGCTCCAACTCCTGCACAGCTTTAGATAGAACCCTCATGAACTCCTCCTGGAGGCCTGGAGGCCTGAAGGCTCTGAGCTGCCAGATTGCTCGGGCTCCGATCCTGCCCACTCCTCCTTCTCCGAGGCCGAGATGGACATGGCCTCGTCGCCCTCCTCGTGGCCAAAGGCTACGAATCCCTCGATGTTGGAAGGGGGCGAAACAGTCCTCGGGAAGGAAATCGGGAATGCGGCGACCCGTTGGGTTCGACGGCACGCGGCAAGACGGCGCTCCGCCGCCAGGAGAGGGGCTCACCAGCGGCACGCTGGCGGCAGTGAGCCCCACCCGAACAGGCCGCGAACCACATCGCGGCGGGCCGGGGCACGCGGACCGGTAGGTCGCGCAAAGTCCACAGTCGGACTGGTCCAGCGCCGCCTCGGCGTGGGCCAGGCCAGGCAGGCAGGCGGCGCAATGGAGATGCTGATCCAGCGGTTCGATGGGTCAGCGCAGATCTTACACACTGAAGCCATCACGAATTCAAGGTGAAGAAGAAGATTCTGATATAATTGTCGCGGGCATCGCATTTATACTGTCTCGAGCTCGTCATATTTGCATGCTTTGCGACAATTGGCCAGTCATTTGACTGGCGTGAGCCAATAGGACTTCAGGAAAGGTTGAAGGGAAGGAGTTCCCATAACGGAGAAATCTCCG
Organism: Gymnocypris eckloni scoliostomus; assembly: GCA_027564155.1. NCBI lineage: Eukaryota > Metazoa > Chordata > Actinopteri > Cypriniformes > Cyprinidae > Gymnocypris > Gymnocypris eckloni. Next base: position 32,815,014 of record CM050417.1, read on the forward strand.
TGATGTCTCGTGACAGCTCGATAGGGAACTGTAGGTCCGAAACAGAGCAGAACCGAACTGAACCGAACCGAGCTGGTACCAGTCAGTGGAAAACCCCCATAAGTTGCAGTGCACTATGCAACAAGCTATTGTAAACAAGATAACGTTAACTAGATAAGTAATATTTTAATCGCTAATATAGCAGATTCATGGAAAATTAAATCGGTAACGTTAACGTTTTTGCCGCAACTAATTTATAAAGTCTGCTGCATCAACTACATTAAAGAGAATCGCTTTATTTAAAGTGAATAAAATACCCTACTTACTGGAGTTCAACATTAACTGAGCCGCAGCCACACACCTGACTCGTGTGTGGAGTAGGTGAGATGAACTGGGAAAGCAGGCAGTGGGCCAAACCACTGTGAGGAAGGGGAGGGGAACTCAACTGTTTCGAAAAGCACTTTTTGCTTTTTTACTTTTTTTACTTACACAATTATTTTAGGTATACATATATAAATTTCTCACAATAGAGAGTGCGATTTTTTAAAATATTTTTTTTGGGGAGGACAACCCTCGGATGGGGGGGCATGTCCCTCCGTCCCCCTCGGGATTTACGCCCATGGCCTAAACATAATGAAATGATCATATGCAATGTAGGTGATTGTACTGTAAAGTGTCTTTTATATTGTTGAGTTGGTAGGTTTAGTGTTGGCGTGTTAGGTGCTATAAAATGCAAATAATATATAGTAATTGTGTGAAAATCATGAAACCTGAAAAACTATTTCTACTTTTATGAATACATGGAAATAGTCAAATATATTTAGATCTGCTAGTCAACTGGTCAGTCACTTGTTTATTATGTGTGACGTCTCCGATGCGCCATTTTGATTGAGCAATGAACTGAAAGACAGATTCAATATTCATAATGCAGAAACAGATGCAAACCAAGTAGATGTGGAACAGAGATAATCTCAGCATTTTTTTAGGAACCGTAATTTATATAATTTGTCATTGATGATTAACACTGATTTATACCTGACGCAAAAAGTTGAGTGCGCTGCCTCCGACATTATACATTACATTAACTTGTTTACATTATAAAAACTTACTTGTACACGTATATCTTCTGTTTTTGTCTACCATTGATTTGCACATAATAAGCATAATTGTAAGAATTACATCATGTCTCTGCTCTTAAACCTTGCCCTAAATGCAGCACTACAAATATTTAGAATTTTGTCATTATGCAAAAAGCTTTTAAAAAATAGTATAACATTTGTTTTTCAATTGTGACTTTACCTCAAAAAAACATTTAATTATATATGTGTGTATATATTAGTGCTGCCAAATGATTAATTGCATCAAAAATATTTTTTTTATTGTAGCCTACTTATAAATACACACACATGCAGCATATATTTTGAAAATATTTGCATGTATTCAAGTCTATAAATAAATAAAGTCTAATAAATAAATTACAATAGGGTTTCAATTGCGAGTTGACTCATGACAATCATGCAATTAATTCAATATTTTAGTTGATTGACAGCCCTTATATATATATATATATAAATAAAATTCATGTTTTGTGTTTCTGTTCTAACAGAGAGAAGGAAAGCAGCAACATTTTCATGCTATTGGATATTATTATAGCAGAAAGAGCAAAACTGGAAACAAACATGCTTCAGAGAGAAGTGCATTATTAGAAGATGTGATGAAAATAAGCATTTATCCTTAAACTCTCTAGACCAAATTAAACTGCATAGACCAAATTAAACTGCATAGACCAAATTAAACTCGCAGACAAGATGAGGAGAAGTCGGAGCATGTCACCACCTCCTCGATGTAAGTAATGAGTAATTCATGCTCTTATTTATAAATAAGCATTTATAAATTAAAATAAGCATTTATTTAAACTGCATTGACCAAATTAAACTACAGACTGAACAAGATGAGAAGAAGTCGAGCATGTCACCACCTCCTCGATGTAAGTAATGAGTAATTCATGCTCTTATTTATAAATAAGCATTTATAAATTAAAATAAGCATTTATTTAAACTGCATTGACCAAATTAAACTCGCAGACAAGATGAGAAGAAGTCGGAGCATGTCACCACCTCCTCGATGTAAGTAATGAGTAATTCATGCTCTTATTTATCCATCCATCCATCTATCTATACTCTAATGTATTTGTCATGTATGTTATATACAGTCCCTGACAGAAGTAACGGACCAGGAGGTGTTGGAGATAATAATTGGAGCGGAGCAGAAGCAGTAGGAGCACTAGGACTTGCAGCAGCAGCAGCTTTCATAGTATTAAAATCAGGAAGAGCAGCAGCAGCAGGACCAGTTTTACTAGGAATCGGGGTAGCAGCATTATTTGGAGCATTTTTTACAAGAATACTTCGTCAGTAGTTTCAGCATGCATGCTTCTCTGCATTATTCATGAGAACAGAGTTTGCGTTAACCTGAAAATTCTCCGTCATTGACAGAAACATCTGAAGTCAGTCTGTCATTTTGGCAGATTACACTGAGGGTGATCTATTGTAATTAATAACTGTAATTTCCACCTCTGTCCAGTCTGTGGCAAGTGCGCAATCATCAGTCATTCTGTTTTCCATATACATGCTCCCACTTGGTTCTGTCTTCTGGAAGTATGGGCTTTCCTTCCATTGTTGGTTTGGAAACTCTCATGGGACCACTTTACTCATATTGTACACTCTCTGCACAGGTTGCCATTGTGCAACATCATTTATTTTAAAATACTACTCATGGTGTAAATATCTCTAAATGGTATGGCCCCATTTGACCTTTCTGGCCAATTGATTTAACATTTTCCCACCAGATCACTTTGGTCGTCCAACTAGAGACTGTTGGTCATTTCTAGGTTGAAGTATATAAGTGTAACACTATATAAGTGTAAAGGTGACCGTGCTTTCTCTGTAGTTCCTCTCAGACTCTGGAATGAATTATCTATCTCAATCAGACTTGATCCCTCTGTATCTGCTTTTAAGTCTATATTAAAAACGTATTTGTTTGATAAGGCTTATAATCTGTATTAACTATGCTTCCTTGCCTTACATTTTATTGTTTTTATATTGTACTTTGTGGATTTTACATGCACACTGCACAAACACAACAATCTATCTGCTACCACTGGATACCATGCAATGCACATCCATGACATTGTGTATCCGGCCTATGTACATCTGCTGCAACTTTTATTTAAATTTTGTATTATTATTATAAATTTTTTTTGCATACCATTGTATGTATAGGTGTACATAATGTAAAATGTGTAAATTTTGTGTGTAATGTGTATTGATAACTGCAAGTATATCTAATAGTACACTGTGTGTACAGAGTATATGTGTGTGTTTTCTGCACATTGTCTTCTGTGTAAGTCTGTAAGTATGTACTGTCTATATGTAAATAGTTTTTGCACTGTCTGGAGCACGCTCTCATGAATTTCACTCATCAAGACACACGTGCTGTGGTGATGTGACAATAAAAGTGATTTGATTTCATTTGATTTTTCCTCTTTTGCTGTAAAGCACTTTGGACAACCATGTGTTGTAGTTAATTGTGCTATATAAATCAAATTTGCTATTACTGAGAACTTGTCACAATTATTTGCACAATTCATTTTAACTGCTATTAATAAAACCATGTACATTAACAGTTCAAGCTAAATTATAGATTTGAATACATCACGCATTGTTTGAGCAGCATCATGAGGAAAATTGTAAACCAGAGGATTTTAGGACTAGGGACATATATATATATATATCTGCCAGAAAATATATAAATAGACATGTGTAATTTTTACTTAAATCTAAAATTTGTGAGACTTTTTTAACAGTCCATGGGTAACCAAACAAAGATGGTCTCTTTCCGCATACAGACCACCGTTATCTGAGGTCACCATTCAAAACCAATCGGCTTTCAGTATCACATTAGTGTCACCAAACCTGCCAGATGATGACAAACTGCACATCTAAAATACAGAAACAGTAAACATTCATGTATTAATGTTTATAATTTCATGATCTGAATTGCTCTCTTGATTTATTGGTGTTGCGATTATAACACGACTTTAAAACAACTTTAAACACAACTGATGCTAAACTGACTTAAATGTTCAGTTAACTTAAAATGAGAAATCAGCCAGTTTGTTAACAATCATGAGTTGGAAAATTAGTGAGGTCTGGGGTGGGGTTAAGAATGGTTCCCCCACACAACTCATTATATGCTATTTAAAAGAGACAGATATGTGGCCTAGATACTTGTGTTGTATTTTATTAGTAACGTTTTTCGTGTTTCGCACTTTGCAGACAGTCCCTAAGGACTTGTCTCTCAGACGCCAGCGCATTGAGATCAATGTATTTTGTACAGAGCGGAGACACGCTTGTTTTGAGGAAAACACGCTTGTAGCTTGTTTACTACATCACTACGAATAAAAAGAGGCGTCATTTGTGCCGTAAACACGTTTTGCTCGCGAGTTATTGATCCGGAAAAGTCGAATCTGTGAATATCTTGCCAACTTTACCGAACTCTTTACTCTCGTATGGTAAATTGCCTGTAATGGTCTTTTCCTTCTGTGATTTAGGTGGTTATATTATTGCTAAATCAAACTTAATGTCTTTTGATGCTTATGTGCTTAAAGGCCAGAAATACTTGAACCCCGATAAATGCTGCTTGCAGCTTTAATTGCCATGTGTTTTCTTCACTAGTTATAAACTCACAAACCTTCACAATCAAGGAGATAGTCTGCCCAGTAGCCCATGGTTTGACTTTCTTCAAGTCTTCGATTACTGAGTGAACACAAACATTGCTTCACTGCTGTGTAGTGGCAATTAATTTAAATTAAAGAAAACTATCAAATATTATTTTCTCTACAATTACTATCCACCTTAATCCACCAGATCTTATATCTGCTTTTATATTATATAATAACCTATATAACCCTTTAATTCAATTTTATTTATAGTATCAAATCATAACAAGAGTCATCTCAAGACACTTTACAGATAGAGTAGGTGTAGACCACACTCTATAATATACAAAGACCCAACAATTCTAGTAATTCCCACCACACCAATCAGGGAGGAATAGATCCAGATGTAAATGACACTGGCACAGTATGGAGCAGGTGGCAAGTCATCGAGGGTTTGATGGATCGAGTGCGCCTCAAACATCACTCTGCTGATAGATGTGCATGGATCACTTTAAGGGTAACTGGACTGATTTTCCTAGTCAGGAGGAAAAACCTGAGATCTAATTTCTGATTTAGCTTTGTCATTATGATGTATTGTGTGTAGATTGATGAGGAAAAAGATTAATATTGAATCTATAAGGTGTGTAGACTTAATGAAGGCACTGTAGTTTGACACAGAATGAAGCGACATCACATATCAGTTGAAATACACTAAGTTACTAATTCTGTCACAGTGACAAATTGGTAACGGATATACATGCTTGCATAAACCAAAGATGGGGAGTATTCCCTGAGGTATTTTAGACTATAAACTCTTATATAAATACATAAAAAGAAGAAAATCTCATCACTACAAATCTCATCTTACCTGTCAATTACAGATGAGTTGCGGTCAATAATATACCATTGGAGGTAGTCTGAAACAGTTTCTCTCTTTTCTTCCACAGTAGCCACGTCTCAGACAACCTGCTGTCTGTAACACTGTGCTGTGTCTCATCATACATCTCAGAGCATCCAATGAAGCAGCATGAAACACATAAACACCCCAGTCAATAACTGTAAGCACTATCTCTTTGCCTATTGAGATACATACACAGCATAGTGTAATCTTACACCATCAAAAACGAATCAATGAAACAAATTATGTACTGATATAGGAAGAAAACACTGTCTCAAAACACTGCAGGAACTATGTAAAGCTCTGCCCTACCATACCGTAGCCTTATGCTATTCTCACCTCTTGCAAAGCTTTCCCCATTTCTTCATCAGTTATTAAATTAATTTAGATAATGCAAGATAATGTACAAGGTCTTTCGACAGGAAATGGGGTCCTGGACCCCAACAAACAATGCATTATATACTGTAATATACAAGCATTTGTCATGTGATATATATGGTCAATGATCATTAACCAACCATTAGTAGCCTATAGTACACATCTAACCCATATGCATTGTAGACCAAGAATCAATGTCCTTCTGGTGCATCAAAAATGGGCCGGTCTTTTAGGTGTTTCGTTAAAAACTCTCATCTTGGACCACCAGTGTCAATTCCCTCTTCCAGAACACCAGTATCATCAGTACATTTGACCAGCTTGTCACAGGTTTCAGAACATGTTGTACGCTTGAAACCTCCCAAACATTAGCCCTTGAGCTGCTGACTCTTTTATGATCAATAGGAAGTGACAGGTTTGCTACGATGTCAGGTAATGTAATGTCCGTCTCCTCTCTGTAATGACAAATAGTGACTTCATTTGTGGATATTCCAGAACTATTGTACAGTGAAAAAACACGAGTGCTATAGTCAAAAGCTGTCATATTACATTGCTGTGTGTTGGAAAATCTTCACATTGACATCAACCGGCTCTTCGTCCTCTTGCTCAACATTTGGTGAATACAGGTCTGTGTATTTACTGTTGGGAAATTATCATTTACAAACAAAAATGTCCTCCCCATCAGTTAAATACATTTAAATGATGTCAGTCATTATAATTTTTTTTTTTATGTACCTGTAGCAAGACGTTTTTTCTGGATGTTTTTCAGGTGGATCCAGATCCTCAGCATCAGATATTACTATCTGAAAAAAAGATTAAAATGTCTGAAACAACAGCACTGAAAGCAAGAAATGTCATGTATTACCTGTCCTGGCTGAATTGTTGATGCATGTCCTGGTGCATCTCTGAAACATGATAAAAAATATTAGCTCCATGATAAAGGCTATAATGTAGTTTTGAGTAAAAGGTAGTAGAGGGAACACAAAGATTATTTTGTTATAAATCACATTACACATGGTATTTTCTGTTTCAAGTTCATCAGAGCGAATTCTCTGATCACATCAACAACTTAAAGATAGATTATTTAAAAGTACTCTCATGCAATTTGGCATCTAGCCTTCGTCAGCGAGTCAAGCGGATGAAATGAGAGACAACGGGTCTTTTCTAGTGGCCAAGCTGTTCTGGGCTGGAGTGGGTGTTTTAGACATCTTAAAACCCAGCAGGTGTCCTTCAGGCCTACAGTCAAATCATCACCAAGATACAGCCAAGATTCCTATTGGTTGATTACCACTAGAAAAAAAACATTGAAGTGGGGGGATGTAATGAGAGACATTCTCACATGTTTTTTTTAATGGTTTGGTTAATTTGTCATTCGTGTTTATTCACCTGTAAGAGCTTTGTTCTGTTTTTAGGACACACCAATAAGCTTATGTAAAGCTCACACAAGCAGCTGTGGGTCCTTTAGGTATGGAGCGGGGGGGCACCGCAGTCAGTTACAGAAACAGCCGATAGCATGTAGCAACAGTGAGCTTATGTGTGGTCTTGCTGTATTTCCAGGTGAACAAACGTGGCTCTAAAACAGCAATATAAATGTATGTGAATAAGTAGTGAAATATCTGCTAGTAGTTTTATCACAATTTTGTGAGTTCAATTTAAATTGCCCTTTACCTGGTAGTGAAAGCACTGTAGCCCAATAAGATACGAGTTATTATTATTATTTCCAGTCAAGAAGTAAAGAAATAATTTCAACCCATGCACACCTGAAAGTTCCTTTGTGTACAAGTGTGCAACACCTACCTTTCATCTTCCAGTTTGAGTTTGGGAGCACTTCGATTTTGTGGTTCAAAAACCTGAGGAAACGGGTAAAATTATCAACAATTTTCAACAGCTTCCATTATTGTTCCATTACCACATACAGCATATATCAATGCTGAATGGTTTCCTGTGTTACTGTATAATAGTTACTGCAAAATAATCAAAACAAACCTTTTTCCACTAAATAATTGACCAGGACAAAGATTGCATGCGTAAAATCCAATGTACATCTAATAAATAAATACAAACATACATAAATATTTAAAAAATAGAAATAACTGATGTACTAAAGTGTCAGCTCGATTGAATTCAGCTGTGCTCCGTGTTGTGATGACAATCTCAGAATATCAAAATATGTACAAATATTGAATCATGAGATCCACTAACCTCTTTTATAGTGTTTTTCTAGGCAAATGAAAAAAGTGATCCTGGAATATGCCTATTTCCTTTTTATACTCTGCCAATTTGAATGCGTTTCTGACCCAGGCTCATGGCCCACCTCGGAGCAGTCTGGATGCAAAAGGACGTAAGGTCCTTCGTTCTCGTTTTCTGTACAGCTTGTTTCAGTAGATCAGGTGTCTGTAAATAACAGGAGTGTTTTAAATCGGTTTCATGTGGCGCCATCAATCCTACATTTATCTAGTAGAATAACAAAGATATATCATTTATGTATACATAGGTAAAATAAATATACACATACACACAAATACATATAGAGCATCGCAAAATTGTATAGGACGGTCAGTACAACTTACCTGGACGTGTTTTCTTTCTTTAGGCTTAAATCTTCCTTCACATAGTTAAAAGACTGCCGTTCTTTTGACTTTGAGCTTCTGTACTCCACGAACTGTACCGCGGTAAAGTTGGTTTTATGTTAGACATTCGCCGACCGAATAAAGGGACTGTCTCAAAAGTGCATAAAACACTAAAAAAGATATTCAAAACCTTGCAAAGCAACATACAAATAAAATGTAAAGATGTGAATTAAGTGGAAAACAAATTAATACATCAATTTAAGCTGTGTATGGGTTATTCACCATAAATTGTTACATTGTTATTACATAGTACTCCAACATGTTTTTTAGCTGATATAAAAGGGTGTTGTTATGGCACCTGTGAAACATTCAGTCATACCTTTAAGACATCATACATTACATGGATTTTGGAGAAGTCATTTAGTGTATTTAAAAAAAAAAAATCAAATATACTAATCTATATAACTTCCTGGTCATGTGACCCGATGATGTCACACTATGGAGCTTATAATATGACAAAACTATTTGAATTTGAATTGTGTAAATTTGAATTATTGACAAGTTTCATTTAACAAAACTGAATATTATGTGTAATTTAACATAGTTCTGAATTAGATTTTTGTTTTACTCGAATATTGAACATTTCAAGTTTAACACAATTGAATTTTTTATGGCAGTTTTTTAATAGACGTATTTTCAGACAGCGTTTTTTTTGTTCTGAAATCTTTGACTGCAAATATCAAAATTTGTTTTTAAAAATACAAATTCGTTTTTAAAAATACAACTTCAAGTTTTCAAGTTTAAGAAGAAATTCGGAACATCAAATTCAATATTTAAAATTCAAAACGCAGAAATTCAGAGCGTACAGAAAGTAGGTCAGAGGTCTTCCAGAGGGAAGAGTGGATGATCTCCGAAAAGTCGAACGAAGCGTTTACTACGAGTCTGTGACCGGGAGGGGACATGTTCTGTTAACTTAGGCTAGGTTTGTCCTGGCCACAACATATTAACTCGTGTGAGTGTGATTAAATGTCGTGGCCGCGAGATCGTTTTGTCGAGGTGATCCTGGAATCGCCACGCCGCTGCCGCATTCTCTCGTAGTGGAAGTGTTTTGTGCGGTCTCGGGCCAGACATTGCCATAGTTACATAATGGAAATTTTAACTGATCGTCTTTTTCCAAAAAGTTTTTTATATATGTAACGGATGTATGCCAGTAAGGGCTGTGTGTAAACCTCGCTCTCCTGACCTCAAAAAGAGGCGCTCTAGCGACAGATGCTGCAGGCTGTAGCCTTTGGCTTTACTTGTTGGAGCGCCCGCCTCCCGCGCCGGAATCCCGGGTTCGCGACCCGCTCGGAGCAAGAACGAGTTAGGATGGTCTGGACCTGGGAGGGTTACATATATAATTGTTTAAATATAAATTATTATTGTTATTATTATTGGTTATAGCCTACAGCCAACTGTAAATGCCGATAATGCTTTGATTATGCTATATTAATAACGGAATTGTTTACTGAAGTGCAGTTTAAAGGTTAAATTTTATATTTAAATTTATTTCAGCTAATTAATAGACTGTTATAAATATACTGTTTCGTTGAGGAATTAATCATTTGTGTAGTCATTTGTAAAACACAACACGCTTGTTGTCACATATGGGTGTAAAGACAATCATAAATTCAAAACTTAATTGGCATAAGCGCTTACAATATTTGCAAAATATGGAAGCATATTAATAATTATACAGAATGTTAATTTGGTAAAGCTCTACACGAATTGAAAGTGAAATAAGCATATATAACAATAAACAAAAAATGTAACCCTAACCAGTTAATATAATAATATAATTATACAAATATTAAATAAAAAGACACGATCAGTAAACAGATTTACAACGCTGTGGGATGCGGAATGGAGAAAAATGTTTTATCCATCACTGATAATCCCAGGTTGCTATGGTTACGCAGTTTTATTTACACATTAAACCAGCTGGCCACATAATTAGACTCCCACGAGTTAATATGTTGTGGCCAGGACAAAACTAGCCTAAGTTAACAGAACATGTCCCTCCGGTCACAGACTCTAGTATAACTTCCTGGTCATGTGACCCGATGATCGTCTACTCTTCCCTCTGGAAGACCTCTGACCTACTTTCTGTATGCTCTGAATTTCATGCTTTGAATTCTAAATATTGAATTTGATGTTCAATTTTTTTCTTCATCTTGAAAACTTGAAGCTGTATTTTTAAAACTGTATATTTGCAGTCAAAGAATTCAGAACAAATATATCATAATATTCAGTTTTGTTAAATGACACTTGTCAATAATTCAAATTTACACAATTCAAATTCAAATAGTTTTGTCATATTATAAGCTCCATATCACACCAGCTGTAATATGTTCACACACATCTTACACGACTTGGATTTTGGAAACATTATTTTGTGAATGTTTAATTAAATTTTCTATATTTTTTTAAATCTATATAACTTGTACATTTCTTTTTAAAACAGTAACTGCTGGCAGATTTCATGATGTAAACATAAAAATAACTTCAGGTGACAACAACAATGATATTGACGGGTCTCTCTGTGTGTTTGTGTGTTACAAACTAGTACTTACAATGGTATTAGATCATTTATTTTCTTTATGAGGACATTCAGTTCCCCAAATTCAATAGTTTAAACATGTACAATATGTAGTAGGGTTAGGGGACATTAATTATGTTTGTACACGGTAAAATCATTATGTTTGGTCCAAAAAACAGTGTGTGTCTGTGTGTAAAACAAAGGGGAATGGGGAGTAACCTATTATTTATGTGTATTGATAGTTTTTATAAGTCTAAGTGTTCATTCTGTTACGTCCCTATATGTGACGCTGAGTTATTGTTTGAGTATTTTTCAGTTTGTTCTTTCTCCGGGTTTTCCTGTCCTTTCTCTCTCTCTTCTACTTTCACTGTCGCAGGTGGCGTGCAGATTGGCCGTCTCGCTTGTCAATCATTCGGGACGAGTTAATTGGGTGTGATGACGTGAGGGGCGGAGTGTTCTTCAATCACGATTGCTGATTGATGTCGAGCCGTGCTATAAAAGGGAAACGCCAGTGTATTAGCGCGTGGTCTTTGTGAACTTGTGCTGTGTCTTCAATTTTGTGTTCTTTTGATTGTTTTACTTTCTAATGTGCTTTGACGGCCATGTTAAACACCTTACCTATTTTCCTATCCTGAAGCCTTTGAGACTTGAAAGCCTCGGGAAGCTTCTCAGAGTTCTGGTAAAACTGGATTGGAGGTGAAGGGGTAGGTAAGATGTCACGTGACTTACATGGTGCACATTTAGGTTTATTTCATTGTCTAGTAACCCTAGGTTAGGGACTTGTGCCACTTCCTGTATGTTTTTGTTTGGTTAGGTAGTGTAGTTGAGTTACGACGTCTTGGACATTGAAGATTGTTTTCTTTTTACATTTTTCTTTTCTTAGTTCAGAATTAGATTGAAATGGGTTAGTAAGATTTCTTCTGGTTCTGATATTTTCTTTATTTTGGCATGGTCCAGGCTCCCTTTATTCTCCCCAGTTCTCTAATAGGTTGCCGGTGTGTCTAGTTACTTTGTTTATTTTTATATTTTCAATTTGTTTTGTGTCGATGACTGTCACAGTTTATAATAATAAACCAAGTTGGCTTGATTACTCTCATTCTCACACACAGACTTTAATGTTGACAGTGGTCCAAACTGGTCTAATGTTCCCCTTCCTAGTCCTTAGACGTTTAACATTCAAAGAAGGGTCGTAACAATTCAACAACAAAAATTGATAGATGACTCACCCTCATGGTAAGCATTTAATCAGAGGCATCCTAAATATTGTGTTGGTCCCAGGCGAAACAAATGATTGGTGACCTTTTGAAAGATTTTCTGAGGTCTTTTTTATTATTATTATTATTATGATTTTCATTATTAAACAAAAACAACTAGGTATCACTTTCTCATTTGTTTTTAAAGGTGTAATTTCATCAGTATTGCACTTACCATTAAGCCTACATATTTACACAACCACTTACACATGTGTACAGCTAAACCCTCAAGATTTATTACAAGCCACTTGTTGTTGAAGAATGTGTAGAATACGATGCTTAAGTTTTCTTTTTGTATTCTTTGCTATATATTTTGGAACACCAAATAAATAACCCTTAGAGCCAAACTACATCATTATTTATTTATTTATGATCATTTTTAACAAAGCACAAATCACAGTAAACATATTTAGATTTATCCTGTTTATTCTTCATTTATTCAAAGCAAAATGAATTAATAAATGTAAATAAAGAACAATGTTGTTATCCATGGTGGAGTCCTCATGGTTAATGCCTGAAAAGAAAGGGAGAAAAAAAACATTATTTAGTTTGGTGCAATGAGCCATTTGTAGAGAAATACAATTGTATGTAAAAATAAATACATATTAAGAATATATTGTAGTTTTAATTATTTTCAAAAAGTTCTAAATGTACATTTTCAACTCTGAAGAAAGAAATTAGAAAAGGAAAAAAATGTAAACAACAATCAATTTTTCAATCACAAAACACCATCTGCAACAAGATAAGAATACATCTCCAGATTCTATAATGTAATGTTTTATACAGTTTGTAAACATCTCCAAGGTTTGGAGGAAAAACTTATTTATTGTTATTATGACTACAACCACAATGACACTATAACTTTACAACAGAGCATTAAAAAGAAAACGCGCATGCGTCAAAGTTTAGGCCTATAAACACTGGAAAAGAATAGTCTGCCTTTAGTAAAGATATCCCTTTACCTGTTAATTTCTTCTTTATCCTTTTACTCTTGTCTAGGCCTACCTATTTTATACAATGAAAACCCTAATGTTGTCGTCAATAAAGCAATCAAGCTACTACTTATAACAAGTTATTATAGCCTATATGTTTCAAATACTATGTTTTGGAATTATAAACCTATGTTTAGTTTATTTTAAGAACTAAAAATGTTAATGTTTTCAGATTATTGGCCCTTTCCGTTTAATCTGTTTTGGTATGTCACGTTCTGCCTGACAACAGCCTGATTGATATATATAACAAAAGCCGGTAAATGCAGTAACTTTGCATAACTAGCCTTACCTTAGTCTAGCTTGTGATTTTCTCTACGCAGCAGATCTGAGAAACGCGTAGTGACAGTTGGCAGGAGTAACTCGGTAGGTAGACGTTATAAATGTGTTTTATTTTTCTAAAGGCACTTTTTCTTAAGAATTTTTATCCTAACGTTGTCTAAGCTATTTGTTGTATTAAAACAAATTTATTCACACAGGCAGCAAGCATCTGCCCTTTATCAAAATTAATGAATCAAAATGGCCCTTCTCAACAATTTTCACCAATAAATTTGCTTAAAACGTCATGTTTATTGTTGCCATAACGCATGGCTATGCTACGTTAGAGTTTGCTGCTGCCTTGACTGACAGGGTAGCAAACAAACCGATCGAGAACGGCAGAAGCTAGCTATGGCTATATTCAATTATACATTATTTGTCATGTGCAACACAACAGCTAATCGTGTGGAGTGGTATATGGATTGACTCGCACTCGGAGAAATCGTGCATCAAATAAAGTTGCATTAAGGGTAAATAGTGTTAAGTGTAACGTTACTCTTATGCACGCATGTTAATGTACCATTGATGAAAGTGTTGTAGTTGTTTTAATTAAGTCCACGTTAGTTCAAGAACACTCAAAACTGTGACGTGAATGAACGTACGCGAATATGTTTGTGTGTGTGTGTATGTGTATGTGCCCCTAAATTACCCCTATGGAACCCTCTGCACGTACTCGTGTGAGGTAATAAGTAAGGAATAATTGACGACGGGCCGTTGAATTATTAGAAAAACAATGCACACCGAGGTGGTGATGCTGTCACGACGCGAAGCGGAGAATATAACTAACGTTAGTTATAGTGAAACTTAAAATTCATTTTCTTCACGAACAGCGTTGTTACCTCGCTTGTGAGAAGTCATGTAGTTTTTAAGTTGTTAAACTATGTTTCTGATAAAATCCTCAGAGTAGTGCTAACAACATTAGCGCGTATGTTAACGTGTGCAAACTGTCTGTGAGGGAGAAAGAGCGGGAGAGATAGAATATGTGCTTTTCGTAATAATACAACGTTATTTTGTGGCAAAAACATGGATATGATCTGTCGTTTTTATCCTTTTGTTTACTATATTTACTTGTTCGGCCAGTGTCATTGTGGGTTTTGGTTCTTTTGCTGTTTTGGGGCTGTAAGGACCTTTGAAATAACGCAAATCATTTGGCGAAGCGATATGGACATTGAATGCGGTCAAGAGCTGCCTGGAACTACGTTCGTCTTGCGTTTCCCTGAAAACACCAAAACGTTCATTAGCCAATCATATTCAAGCCTCCAACGGCCCCATAGTATAACATGTTTTAATTCATAGCCAATGTTTCTGTTAGAACATTGAAACTGGCACTAAATATGTCCAGCCAAGCTGTTACAAGTTATTGTTTTATTAATTAAATATGGTTACTACTATGCTGTTAAATCAATCACTATTTTATTGAAGTTCAGCTATGCAATTCATGTTGATTTGAAGCAGTAACTTGTTTTAATGATTATTGTTTGTTCAGTATAAGTACATTTAACAATAGCCTATATATCATTTGGCAAATTTGAAGTAAGTGCCAATGGAAAAACCAAAATAGGTGAACTTGAAAGAAGCAAAACAGTGTTCTTAGGCAACGTTGGTAAAATTAGCACATTGGGCAAATTAGCCTAATGTCCTCCAATAATTTCAGTAGACTCAGCTTATTATAGTTTTACAGATTTCAGTTTAGGTTCAAGGTTGTGTGTGTCTGTGGTTACATTACAGAGTCCAGTAGTGAAATTACTTTGTGCAACTACACAAATTTGTTATAACAGGCCTATGCAAATTACTGAGTGCACCTGTACATATTTACCCAATCAGTATCTACAGCATTTGTTGGATGAGGATCTTTCAGACCGCAGGTACTGCAGAACTCTTCTTTGGATTCTGATATTGAAATTAAAACTTAGTCAATAGTTTTTTTTTTTTTTATATATTTATATATATATCTTTAGACAACAAGGGTATTTGTTAATGGCCAATTAACCTGTTCCAAGGAGTATTTCCTCTGCCATTTGTCTCCTCAGTTTGCTTATATATTCCCCAGAAGGATTGATAGTGAAATGCAGTGGAATATTAGGAAAGTGCTTCACCGTTTTCTTAGCCATCTTGAAAAAAAGGTGAGAAAAAATTATTTTACGCTTTTGGAACGGTTTTTGGATGTTTTCACCCATTTGCATTGTTTGGGCAGACAAAGACAAAATTCTTCAAATATACATTTGTGTCAAGTGGAAGACAGTTATACACATTTAGGGTGGCATGAGGATCAGTAGCCTATATGATCAGATAAGTTTTATCTAATATTTTTAGAATGTACCCAATATGCTTTGCTGATTATTTCCCTCTCAACAATATCAAATCACTTAAGGAATAGAAAGAGCTCTGATGATTTACCAACAATAATCTGAAACCGAGAACTGCAAGGTAGCCTTAAGAAACCTCAGAGTTGTGAAGTTGCTGTTCACACAAAATATCCTTTTTGTAATGATAGAGAGACCATTTTTCATGCTTTCTTATGCTGTTCTTAAGCTTTGACTTAAACTACAATTTTCTGTTTTACAGGATGATTAAAAGAATTGCAATGAAGTATTGTCACAAGAGATTTTCATTTTAGGTTGCACACATGTTTCTAAGAAAAAAAAATCTGTTTGTCAACTGCTTCATTTTGTGGTGAGACAAACAAAAATGGCCATCTATTTGAGCAGGAGAAAGAAAACTGAACAGGATATAGTACAACATGTTTTTGCTTTGTTTTAACCTGGTGCAATCTAGAATTGTAATATATTTGTATTACTATAAATGTATTGATGATCTGCTTTCTTGTGAAAATATTTGGCACTGTAATGATGCTCTATGTGGCATTTTTGAAGACAAATTAATTAGTTAACTTAATTGATTTGTATTGAGCTGCAACTTGATACTTTAATTGTTACTTGAGGCTATGTATATCTATTATAAATAGGTGATTTTTTGGTAAATAAACCTTTAGTAAATAAAATGTTTTCAGATAAACATGCTAACCTTTAAAGGGTTACTCCTCCCCCAAATTCAAATTTGCCGTTTCAAACCCGGAACACAATTTAAGATATTTTAGATGAAAACCAGCAGGTTTGTGACGGTCCCATTGACTGCCAAACAATTAACGCTGTCAAGGCACAGAAAAGTATGAAAGGCATCGTCAAAATAGTCCATCTGCCATCAGTGGTTCAATCTGAATTTTATGAAGCGACGAGAATACTTTTTGTACACAAAAAAACAAACATAACGACTTTATTCAACAATTTGTCTAATCTGCATTGCTGTAGAGCCATTTTGAAGAGTATCCACTGAATGCAAAATGCATACGCTGTTCTGTGTCAGCCGCACCACACGGATGCGTTTTCTTTTATTTACGCATGGATTTGAACTAAAACAGCTTATGCTCGTGGTGTGGCTGACACAGTCAACAGTCAACAGTCACAAGCCTCCCGGTTTTCATCCAAAATATCTTAAATTGTGTTCCGAAGATGAATGAAACTTTTACAGGTTTAGTGATTAATGACAACATTTTCATTTTGGGGTGGAGTAACCCTTTAATTTAGTTAGACAAACCCAGAAGAGAGAGACAGCTCATAATAGTTTGTTAATTGGGCTGACAGTAGGCCTAAATTAAAATTACTAAAGACACGCCTGTGTTCAGCTTTATAATTTTGGTATAATAAAAAAAAAAGTACAATTGTATTAATTAAAATGCATTTTCATTAAATATGTTACACGGAGGCCCCCAATTAGAGGTCTGCTACCCGACCCGAACCCGCGGGTCCCGAAATACTGTCGGGTTTCGGGTTAATGTTTAATGGATAGCCTCGGGTTCGGGTCGGGTTCGGGTTTGTAGCTAAACCAAAACTATATGCAGAGGCTTAGCTGCTTTCATAGACGCACGCACACACATTGTACACAGATATCAGAGATCGCGCACAAACAGCACGGAAACTTTTATTAGTAAAATAGCTTCGACAGGCTACTGACTCGCAAGTCACAACATTATATTTATCTGCAATGAGGCGGCAAAATCGCTGTTTTTGAAGTAACTAAGCCTCATTGCTTGTAGAGAGAGACGCGCAGAAGCAGGTTCACACGCACGCGCAACATTCCCCCTTCTCTCTCGGTCTCTCTCTCTCTCTCTCTCTCTCTCGGTCTCTCTCGGTCTCTCTCTCTCTCTCTCTCTGTCTCTCTCTCTCTCGCTAATTCAAATAAATGATTAATGCATTGAAATAAATACAATCTTATTTAAGATCTTATGTCTGATTTAAAGTAGACAGAATGCTAACGAGCCTTAACTGACAAAAATGACCATAATTTGTCGGTGGAAGAATTATCTTCTTGTCCATACAAAATTCATAAACTCGGCAGAATGTATGCGATCACTGCACCTGATGTTCACAAACCTTCATAACTGGTAAATGTTTGTGAAATGGCAGAGCCTTGATTAATCTATTTCTTTGCATGCAATCGTGAAATGCAGCCTTTTCCTTTTTTGTTGGCTATTCGTTGGGGATCTCGGTCGGGTTCGGGCTCTAAATTTAACCGTGCCGCTCGGGTCGGGTTGGGTCAGACAATCTCGGGTACGGGCCGGGTTCGGGCTTCAGTTTTGAGCCCGTGCAGACCTCTACCCCCAATATCATAGTTATGGCCATGTATCATACTAGTAGATATTTAAATATACCTGTAGGACAAACACTCCACGGCTGGTTGCATCTTCTTGAACTGTATTTGGCCAATTTTCCATTTAACACTTACCAGTTCTTCTTTTCCTAGGCGATTCAACCTCATTCTGAAGTACTGTCTGTTGGACAACAGTTTCACTCAGACATCCTGGGAAATTGTTATCATTTCTTATCATTAATTGATGTGATAAAACAGACTTACAGGAATTTTCAGTTTCAGCATTTGCTGGATCCACAACAAAAATGTGTTTGGACAGAACATGCAGGTACTAACAGAACACATCCAAACTGAATATTAATTTAAACATCTTGTTTACATTTCTATATGCCAGTGTGTTCTGTAAGAACAAAGTATTGTTTACAAAAATAGTTTTTGAATTTGTAGTGCTTACCACAAACATACTACCCTATGTCAGAATATATTTATTTTCTTATAATATACTTACATCTTTCAAACCCTGTCGAGCCACTTGGGCTCTCTGTCCAGTGGTATAGTGGTTGAGTTGGTACACCTTCCCAGACTTGTCAAACTTGTTTAAGACTGACCGAATGTAACTCTCCATGACCTTAATAATTGTAAAATACAGCAATGCTAAGGTTTTGTTGAAATTCCTCAAGTGAAAGAAAATTATTTAAACAAAATCCAAATATAATATAATAAGATTATATTAAGATTCCTCATGTAATATAATTGTACAACTACTTTGAAAGAGATCTAAAAGTATTAGTGAGTGATGTGAAGGCCACTTATGGCAACCCATACCAGAGATTAAAATGATTAAAAGCAAAGATTAAAATGGGAGGCTTGGGCTTACAAATAATGCAATGCTGCACTTACTTCTCCACATAATCTCTCATGTGGTCGGAGAGTCAAAAACTCTGTGTGCCATAAAGTGCTGTCGAATCGAGCCTTAATAATAGCGACAATCTGTTCGCTGGCTTCACATTCCCAGAGTGTTTGGACCTGTACAAATTCTGTCAGTAAAAGCTTAAGTACTGCAAAATAGTTTCTTGTAAAGATTTACCTCTTCAGCAACACGTTCTACCGAAACATCTTTTTCTTGTTTTGTGTCAGTAGCCTTGTGTAGTGGAGTCTTTTTTTCCAGTTTAGGAATGTCACTTCGTAGGTGTTTTTACCTTTAAAAATGTGTATTTGTTAGATGCACAATTCACAAAAATATTGTTGTAATCACAATATTGTAGTCTCACGCTTTAATTACCTCTTGAGCTATGCCTTCTTCAGAGACATTAACTTTTTCTGTGCCTTGAGTTTTGGTATTTTTTTGTGGTTTGACATTTGTATTTCTGTTTGGGAATGGATGTTAAATAAATATATTAGGTGCTAAGTCACTACAGAATATTTTTATTTGGCTTACCTTTTCAGGAACACCTTCTTCTGGAACGGCAGGAACACTGAAAATGTTAGGTGCTGTTTTTGCCATTTTTGGTTTCGGGATTTCAGGTGGTTCACTGTAAAAGTGAAATTGTCTTTTGTGTGTGACTTTGTGTCTTTTGTCTTCTCTTTTAGCCCAGCGCTCCTCTGCAAAGATCATGTTGGATGATGGCCTACGAGGTCTAATTAACAGATCTTCGGGAAGGTTGGTCCTTAGAATGTACTCCGAATATCTCCCCTTTAAAGATGCATACATAATCCTAATGAACTCTGCTGGCCTGAGATTTTTGTGTTTGGAAAGTATGGAAGTTTTTACGATTCAAACCAC
>CM050417.1:32835220-32939759 GCA_027564155.1 Gymnocypris eckloni scoliostomus
CTGCAATATAACAAAGAGTGAAAATTTAAGGGGGTCTGAATACTTTCCGTACCCACTGTATATACTCTGTATATACAAAAACAGAATTTGGTGTTCTCGCTGTAGGCATGGTAGCTATAAGAGGGTTTGGTCAAGGTATGGGAGTTGGGATCTGGCAGCCACACCCGATCTCATGAAAGTGCGTATAAATAGTATGTCAAATAAAAATGAAAACTTGTGATACTAATACAAAAAAATGGACTTTGGTGTGTGTATGCTAAGCGGTGGGTAGGGTTAGGGTTGTGGAGGAGATGCGTATCATATGCACGAAAACTGCACATCATATGCACGCCAACAAATTTCATATCATATGCATCCGAGAATTGTGCATGAATGAATGAATGAATGATGCATTTATAAAGCGCTTTATTATGTATTGCTGTACACCCAAAGCGCTTTACAATCATGTGGGGGTCTCTCCTCAACCACCACCAGTGTGCAGCATCCACCTGGATGATGCGACGGCTGCCACAGGACAACGGCGCCAGTGCGCTCACCACACACCAACTACAGGTGGAGAGGAGAGAGAAAGAATCGAGCCAGTCAAGTGCATGGGGATTATTAGGAGGCCATGATTGACGAGGGCCAGTGGTGGGAATTTGGCCAGGACACCAGGGTTACACCCCTACTCTTTACGAGAAGTGCCATGGGATTTTTAATGACCACAGAGAGTCCTCGGAGTCCAGGACCTCGGTTTAACGTCTCATCCGAAAGACGGTGCTTGTTGACAGTGTAATGTCCCCGTCACTCTACTGGGGCATTAGGACCCACACAGACCACAGGTTGAGCACCCCCTGCTGGCCTCACTAACACCTCTTCCAGCAGCAACCTAGTTTTCCCAGGAGGTCTCCCATTCAGGTATTGACCAGGCTTAGCCCTGCTTAGCTTCAGTGGGCAACCAGTCTTGGGCTGCAGGGTGATATGGCAGGGTGATCATATGCACACAAAACACGTTCGTATCATATATACGCCAAAGAAAGTTTTTACGTATCAATACCACAAGTTTTTGATTTTATTTGGCATACTATTTACAGTGGGGCAAAAAAGTATTTAGTCAGCCACTAATTGTGCAAGTTCTCCCACTTAAAAAGATGAGAGAGGCCTGTAATTTTCATCATAGGTATACCTCAACTATGAGAGATAAAATAAGAAAAAACAATCCAGAAAATCACATTGTAGGATTTTTAAAGAATTTATTTGCAAATTATGGTGGAAAAAAAGTATTTGGTCACCTACAAACAAGCAAGATTGCTGGCTCTCACAGACCTGTAACTTCTTCTTTAAGAGGCTCCTCTGTCCTCCACTCGTTACCTGTATTAATGACATCTGTTTGAACTCGTTATCAGTATAAAAGCCATATCCTGCCATATCACCCTGCAGCCCAAGACCGGTTGCCCACTCGAACGAGTTGTCTTTAACCAGGTCTCATTGTTTCTTTCACAGAACAACAAACTGGACGCTAAACAGTCAGGTTTCAGGAGTGGCCATTCAACTGAGACTGCGCTACTATCGGTCACTGAAGCCCTGCGAATTGCAAAAGCCGATTCCAAATCATCAGTCCTCATTCTGCTGGATCTGTCTGCCGCTTTTGACACTGTCAATCATCAGATCCTCCTGTCCACCCTCTCATCACTGGATATCACTGGGATTCCACTTCGCTGGTTTGAATCCTATTTCACTGGTCGGTCTTTCAGGGTGGCCTGGGGCGGGGAGGTATCCAAAGCAAATCAATTGGTCACTGGGGTTCCCCAGGGCTCAGTTCTTGGACCCCTCCTCTTCTCCACATACACTACATCACTGGCTCCCATCATACAGGCACATGGCTTCTCCTACCATTTCTATGCTGATGACACACAGCTCTATCTCTCATTTCGACCAGATGATCCAACGGTAGCTGCGCGGATCTCAGGCTTCCTGGCGGACATCTCGGCATGGATGAAAGAACACCATCTACAGCTCAACCTGGCAAAGACTGAGCTTCTTGTCTTCCCTGCAACTCCAACTCTACAGCATGATTTCACGATTCAGTTAGGTTCATCAACAATTACCCCATCAGTTTCGGGCAGAAATCTTGGTGTAATCTTCGATGACCAGCTGACCTTCAAAGAGCACATTGCAAAGACTGCTCGATCTTGCAGGTTTGCACTACACAACATCAGAAAGATCAGGCCCTTTCTGACAGAGCATGCTGAACAACTTCTTGTCCAGGCCCTTGTCATTTCTAGACTGGACTACTGCAATGCTCAACTAGCTGGACTTCCATCAAGCACAATCAAACCTCTACAAATGATTCAGAATGCAGCGGCACGACTGGTCTTCAACGAGCCCAAAAGAGCCCATGTTACACCTCTCTTTGTCTCCTTGCACTGGCTACCAAGTGCAGCTCGCATCCAGTTCAAGACACTGATGCTTGCATATAGAACAACCACAGGCTCAGCACCCACCTACTTCCACTCACTGTTACGAATTTACATCACCTCCAGAAGTCTGAGATCTGCTAGTGAGCGACGCCTCGTGGTACCATCACAGAGAGGCTCAAAATCACTCTCCAGAACATTCTCTTTCACCGTTCCTGGCCGGTGGAATGATCTTCCCACCCCCATCCGGAATACTGGATCCCTGTCAATTTTCAAGCAACAACTGAAAACTGATCTCTTTCAACTCTACTTAACAACATAAAAAAAAAAAAAACATTTAAACTTTCACATTTTCAAAATCTTCATCTTTCTCTTTATCTTTCTCTCCTTCCCTTGCTAGCATGTACTTATTTGAACAATGCCTGAGACTTGGTGTTATTGGCACCTCCTCTGTATGTTTGCCTCTTCAAGATTAATCGCTTTATGTACTCCCAATTATAAGTCGCTTTGGATAAAAGCGTCTTCTAAATGACTAAATGTAAATGTAAATGTAAAAGACACCTGTCCACAACCTCAAACAGTCACACTCCAAACTCCACTATGGCCAAGATCAAAGAGCTGTCAAAGGACACCAGAAACAAAATTGTAGACCTGCACCAGGCTGGGAAGACTGAATCTGCAATAGGTAAGCAGCTTGGTGTGAAGAAATCAACTGTGGGAGCAATTATTAGAAAATGGAAGACATACAAGACCACTGATAATCTCCCTCGATCTGGGGATCCACGCAAGATCTCACCCGTGGGGTCAAAATGATCACAAGAACTGTGAGAAAAATCCCAGAACCACGGGGGACCTAGTGAATGACCTGCAGAGAGCTGGGACCAATGTAACAAAGGCTACCATCAGTAACACACTGCGCCAGGGACTCAAATCCTGCAGTGCCAGACGTGTCCCCTGCTTAACCCAGTACATGTCCAGGCCCGTCTGAAGTTTGCTAGAGAGCATTTGGATGATCCAGAAGAGGATTGGGAGAATGTCATATGGTCAGATGAAACCAAAATATAACTTTTGGTAAAAACTCAACTTGTCGTGTTTGGAGGAGAAAGAATGCTGAGTTGCATCCAAAGAACACCATACCTACTGTGAAGCATGGGGTGGAAACATCATGCTTTGGGGCTGTTTTTCTGCAAAGGGACCAGGACGACTGATCTGTGTAAAGGAAAGAATGAATGGGGCCATGTATCGTGAGATTTTGAGTGAAAACCTCCTTCCATCAGCAAGGGCATTGAAGATGAAACGTGGCTGGGTCTGTCAGCATGACAATGATCCCAAACACACTACCCGGGCAACAAAGGAGTGGCTTCGTAAGAAGCATTTCAAGGTCCTGGAGTGGCCTAGCCAGTCTCCAGATCTCAACCTCATAGAAAATCTTTGGAGGGAGTTGAAAGTCTGTGTTGCCCAGCGACAGCCCCAAAACATCACTGCTCTAGAGGAGATCTGCATGGAGGAATGGGCCAAAATACCAGCAACAGTGTGAAAACCTTGTGAAGACTTACAGAAAACGTTTGACCTCTGTCATTGCCAACAAAGGGTATATAACAAAGTAGTGAGATGAAATTTTGCTATTGACCAAATACTTATTTTCCACCATAATTAGCAAATAAATTCTTTAAAAATCCTAAAATGTGATTTTCGGGATTTTCTTTTCTTATTTTGTCTCTTATAGTTGAGATATACCTATGATGAAAATTACAGGCCTCTCTCATCTTTTTAAGTGGGAGAACTTGCACAATTGGTGGCTGACTAAATACTTTTTTGCCCCACTGTATATGCACTTTCATGAGACCGGGCTCAGCAGCCACACCCTTTTATTTAGTGGATTTGCTCTTTTCCAAACCAATGTCCATGTCACATGTGCAGTTTCTGGGAGAGCGGAAAGATGGGTGTTCTGCAGAGTGTAGAGTCAGCATCTATCCCTTCCTGGACCTGCAAGTGTCACGTCTTGTTTATATGTTTTTTTGTACTAGTAGTCCAGTATCCTGGTTTCATTTTTTCCTATACTTATTAATTTGTAAGTTATTCCCACCTGTTCATTGTTTTCTCCCTCATTGCGCCTGTGTGTCAATATACAACCCAATTTCCAGAAATGTTGGGATGTTTTATTTTTATTTGAGTAAAAAGAAAACTAAAAGATTTTAAAATCACACGAGCCAAAATTTTATTCACAATAGAACATAGAGAACATAAATGTTTAAACTGAGAAATTTGACAATTTTATGCACAAAATTAGCTCGTTTCAAATGTGATGTCTGCTGCAGGTCTCAATATAGTTGGGACAGGGGGCATGTTTACCATGGTGTAACATCTCCTCTTCTTTTCAAAACAGTTTGAAAACATCTGGGCATCGAGGTTATGAGTTTCTGTAGATTTGGTGTTGGAATTTGGTCCCATTCTTGCCTGATATGGGTTTCCAGCTGCTGAAGAGTTTGTGATCATCTTTAATGTATTTTTCTCTTAATGATGTGGCAAAAGTTCTCTATAGGTGAAAGAACTGGACTGCAGGCAGGCCAATTTATCACCTGGACTCTTCTACTATGAAGCCATGCTGTTCTAATAGCTGCAGTATGTGGTTTTACATTGTCCTGCTGAAATTCACATCGACTGGAGGGGAGCATATGTTGCTCTAAAACATTTATATACCTTTCAGCATTCATAGTGCCTTCCAAAACATGCAAGCTGCCCATACCGTATGCACTTATGCACCCCCATGCATCAAAGATGCTGGATTTTTGACTGAATACTGACAACACACTGGAAGGTCTCCCTCCTCTTTAGTCCGGAGGACACGGAGTCCGTGATTTCCTACAAGAATGTCAAATTTGGACTCATCTGACCATAGAACACTTTTACACTTTGAAACAGTGCATTTTAAATGAGCCTTGGCCCACAGGACATGACGGCGCTTCTGGACCATGTTCACATTTGGCTTCCTTTTTGCATGATAGAGCTTTAGTTGGCATCTGCAGATGGCATGGCGGATTGTGTTTACCGACAGTGGTTTCTGGAAGTATTCCTGGGCCCATTTAGTAATGTCAATGAAAGAATCATGCCGATGAGTGATGCAGTGTCGTCTGAGGGCCCGAAGACCACAGGCATCCAACAAAGGTCTTCGGCCTTGTCCCTTACGCACAGAGACTTCTCAAGTTTATCTGAATCTTTTGATGATGATGTTATGCACTATAGATGATTAGATTGGCAGCCTTTACAATTTGATATTGAGGAACGTTGTTTTCAACCTGCTAACTAGCAACAGGCACACTGAACGCTCTCTGTTTGCACATGTTATTGTTTACGAATAGATTAAATGAAACGGGACAAAATTAATCTTGACAAACTATATATCATTCTAAAGTTCAATTCTGAATTCTCAAGCATCGATGACAGATCAACGTTTTTCAATGGAAAGCTTATAAGGAATGTCTTTGCTAAATTTGTGTAAGCAGTACACATCAAAACATCCATAATAAAAATGCAGTACATACCAGCTTCGTCGTAATATTGAGTCACAAACGCATCCACTACTGTAAATCCCGGTTTAGATATAGAGGTAAGGGTCCACGGAACAACATCAGATCGAGCTCTTTTAGTCCAATGAAACAATAACATTTTAATATGGATGGTAATTCCTTTGTTTACGCCTCATTTCAGGGAGAGTTTTTGTTTTTATTCGTTATGGAATAAATTACGCTCAAAAACTGCATCTTGGTGGAAAAACAACAACATGGTTTTGTAGGACGCAGTGTTACAAACAGAATAAGACCAACCCAAAAAAAGTCACAGATACGCAGAATATTTTTTATTTGAATTCTGGCTCTCTATCATGACCTGTCATCTGACTAACTTAGTGATCCGCTTTTTGGAAAAAGAATCCAAATAATCCTTTTGTTTTTCTTTTTTTGTGTATGTGTTTTGTGGGGAAGGTGGCTGTCTGTATGATTAGCATCTGTGTGACTAATAATCAGCATTTGATTACCGACTGTATGACAGCTATAACTATGACTGCTGATCGGCCATTATTGACTATATGACCCATCTGTATGATTAGCACATCAGCGTGTGATTTCTGACTATGTGTGATTATCAGTGTATGTCTGGCAATCAGATGTATTTGACATACAAAGTACCCCCCACTTGCCTTTTTTTCTTTTTATTACTCAAATATTATTCTTATAGTGTTTTTCAGTGCTCAAATAAATCACTTATTCGATGTCTAAGATTCTGTCTATTGTTTTATAGTTGAAAACTAATGACTAAACAGTTTGTAGAACTCACATTTGATTGCTATTACTTTTCTTCAAACAGGGGTAGACATATTCTCAGAAAAATGATTGCAAGAATTTTTCATGGTATCTTCTTCTAATTTGAAATATCAACTCATGAGACATCCCAGCCGAATCTTTTTAAAAAAAATTAAATGAGCTCATTTGATGGATAAACGTTTAAACATTTGTTATGTTATCTGTGTTCTATTGTGAATACAATTTGGCTCATGTGATTTGAAAGTCTTTTAGTTTTAATTTTATTCAAATTTAAAAAACGTCCCAACATTTCTGGAATCTGGGTTGTATTCTCCTGTTTGCTTAAGTTCTTAATCTGTTCTCATCAATAAATGGTTTGGTTCTTCCTGTGCATCAATGTTCCAGGGTGTTTTTTTTAATTTAATTTAGTAAATTCTGCTTTGCAATTAGATCCTCGGCTCAACACTCTTTACATTACAAGTAACCGTGACAGAAGACCAAACCATGAAATGGATCTAGCAGCAGTCAGAATCATCCTCCTTACCTTGGAGGGTCACACCATTGATGACTATACACATTAGTTTTTTTTAGATCTAGCTCACATGGTACACTATATGTGTTACATTTCTCAGGAGCAAGGGAACGAGGAGGCAAGGATTTTTGCAAACAAACAGTGTTTATTAATTCATTGTGGTGGGCCGCCTGGAGCAAAAAATGCCTGGGCTGATTTTTGTCTCAGTTCAGCCCTGTTCCCATAGTTACTGATTTGGGTAACATTTTATTTTAAGGTGTCCTTGTTATATTTTACATGTACTTACTATTATAATAACAGTTAAGTAAGGAATAATTGACTCTGAGCCGTTGAATTATTAGAAAAATAATGCACACCCGGTGGTGATATGGCCATGACGCAAAGTGGAGTTCCCTCTCAGCTAGGGGTATCACGATTCACGATTTTATCACGATTCATGTCATGTTGGTTTTTCTATTTTGCAAGTTGTTTGGGCATTACAGCCAAACTAATTTCCTTATTATAAAGACAAAGCCTTTCAAGGTAACAAAATATTTTGAATTTTGAGTATGGCAGATATTTAGGCCTAAGTGGGTGAAGATAAAAATCTTTGCCATTATTTAATTTTTGTTATAAAAAAATGAGAACAAAGATACACATTACAAATCCATAAAATATACAAATCAATAAACAGAGTTTTATTTTCAGGTAGGCTACAATAGGTGTATCTAGCAGGAGCATTCAAGAAACTGAATGAGCAAATATGAAAATAAAAACTATATAGATTGATTTCTAAGAAACTGCATTCAAGTTTTTCAGTCAAGAGTAGTGAGAGGTTTTTCTCTTTGTGTTTGGTCTTTTATTAACATTAAAGGGATAATTCACACAAGAATTAAAATAGGCTAGTGTTTTATTTTTATGCCTTCATTTACTCAAAAGTTCTTTTAAACCAATGTTTCCTTCTTGTGCTAAACATAAACGCTGATTTGGAGAAGGTAGAAAACCACAGTTGCTGGTCCACAGTGATCCATATACTGTCAAAGTCAATGTGGACCAGCAGCTGTTTGGTTACCCAGATACTTTAAAATGTCTTCTTATTGATGTGAATGTATGTGGCACTGTACAGTATATTGATACGGCAAGCGGCGCCAGAACCGCAGGTGATATAATGTGTGCTGTAGCAAGATACAACGATATTTCTTCAAAAGCAGATCGTGGAGACATCTTTATCAGGGCCGCTGCTGGCCAAATGGGTGCCCTAAGCAGGATTGTATTGTTGTGCCACCTCCTTCAAATATTATGGAAGTAAAAAAAACACCTGCCATAGGGTTCAAAATAGAACTTTAATAAATATAAAAGTAAATAAATAAATAAATTGTAATTAAATTGTATTATTTACAAAATTGTAGCTCTAGACAGTTACCTATGGCAGTGGTTCTCAAACATGTCCTGAGAACCCCAACCACAGCATATTTTGTATGTCTCCCTCATTTAACTTTCCTGATTCAACTCATCAGCTCATTAGTAGAGTCTGCAAGACTTGAAATGGGTGTGGCCTAAGAGAGAGACATGCAAAATGTGTGTTGGTTGTAGAACCACTGGCCTATGGCAGTAATACAGTTGTTTGATTGATGATATGATCTCAAGCATTCAGAAATCACGTAAAGGAAAATTAAGCAGTTTTACTACAAAAAACATGGTGAATTATTGTAAGGGTTGTGATGCTCACATGTTTGTTGTTAAATAAATTATAGAGGCTGTGTCATCTATAGTAAAAGGTGGCCAAAAATTAAAGATTAAGGGGGTATTTGAATTAAATGTTTGGTCAATAGCCTATTAAATAAAGATATGATCGTCCTGTAAGTGTAACAGCAGCAATTAACAGGCATTTGGCTCCCTTTACAGACATTTATAACATGTAATGTAAAAAAAAACAATATACACCATCACAAAATTCATAACTGTTTTACTGGTTATAAAGGGACTTGTATTGGTTTTAATGGAAACTGTAATGGACCCTGGAATGGAACTGTTGGTCTCTACTGGTAATTGGTCAACTTCTATTGGTGGCTTGTTAAAACCAATAAATCCTACTGGAATATGTCCCAAAACACACTACAGAAAACCTTTTTTAATGGTTTTAAAGGTTAAAAGTTGATGGTTTGTAGTGGCATTTTCAATTTATTTGTGATTCATTTGTGATGTGTTAGAATTTTCTGTGATGTTCTATTGTTTTTTTCAGCAGAGTTGCCTTATTGTTTTTATATAATGCATTTTAAGTCAGTTCTTGGCTTAGGTCTGTTTTTATAACCACAAACAAAATAATACTAATTACATATATATATATATATATATATATATATATATATATATATAACAAGATTTTTTGTAAGGCAATAAGATTTTTTCAAGTAACATTAGTATATTTAAATTTACAGTGTACGATGTGGCATTAATGGACTAAGCCCTGGATGTCATCTACATCTAGAGAATGAGATACTCCTGGTATGTGAACATCTTCTGCTGCAGACACAAAGCCTGATCCTCCAAACTCTGTGCTCCATCTAGAGTATAAGAGCCAGGCAGGATTATCTACTCCAAATGAAACGTTAGCCCCATTTCAAAGAGACTGACAGGGATTAGACAATTACCTGTTAATGCTCTCATCTGCCTGGAGTCCACAGTAAACAATCCTCATCTGGGGCTGATTATGCATATAAACACCCACACTAAACATTCTCAAAGTATTACTCTACAAGGTAAACAGCCTACAGTTTCTTTCACATACTCTTTTATGCTGCATTTCTATCACTTCCCTTTACATTTGGAGGAAAGTGAGAGATGCCCATATAATATATGATGCCACTGTGAAATATTACAGCTAGTAAACACATGTAGAAATGACCCTGTCTTTGTGCGCCATGGCTGCCTAAAATGCGTCCCTGAGAGTAATAGTTTTAAATGTTAATTATGTTCAGATATCTCAGATGTAATGCATAAAACTTGGAACAGGGACTCTTCCCATATTTCTGCTAATTCTTTGGTGCACTGAGGAAAAGGGGATTTTTTTCTTTAACTAGCTATATATTACTGGTATTTGCATCAAGGTTTTTGTTGTTGTTGTTGTTTTTATAAATAAAAATCACCCCAAAATGAATATACTTATTTTATATAAAAAAAAAAATTCAGGTCTTAAAATGACAAATAAATGTTCAAAGAGTGCTGATATTTAGACATAAATACCCACCAAGGTCATGTATTTTAAGGTCCAGTTCTCACTGTTAACTATATATTAACTATGGCTTTTGCCTCAGTACACAGGGGAGCCAGGAACGAGGAATGAGGAAACGAGGAACTTCTTTCAGGAACACTTTATTTGCAACACAGAACAGAGATCGCGGGAGACAGGAACACACACTAATGACGTTAAGACTCGACGAAGACACTGGGAGCACTGAGGACTTATAAAGGGAAGGAAACGAAGGAGCAAACAAGATAATTAGTGACACAGGGCTGGGGACTAATTAACTGAAGACACAGGGCTGGGAACTGATAATTATGGGCACGAGAGGAGGGGAAGCACAAGACACAGAGAACACAGGCCTGACATTACTCCCCCCCCCCCGAACGTAGCGTCCCGCACCGTACACCATCCAACGGGGAGGGGGGGTGGGCGCTCTGGAGGCCTCACGGGACACGGAGACAGGACAGGACAGGAGGCCTCCAGGGCGGCGCCCGTTCTGGGAGCCATGGCGGGTCAGGGGACTCGGGTGGCCATGGCGGAGCGGGGAGCTTGGGCGGCCATGGCGGAGCGGGGAGCTCGGGCGGCCAAGGCGGGTCAAGGGACTCGGGAGGCCAGGGCGGATCGGGGAGCTTGGGTGTCCATGGTGGATCCAGGGACTCAGGAGGCCATGGTGGAGCATGGGAGGCCATGGCGGGTCAGGGGACTCGGGAGGCCATGGCGGATCGGGGAGCTTGGGTGTCCATCATGGATCCGGGACTCAGGAGGCCATGGCGGAGCGGGGAGCATGGGAGGCCATGGCGGGTCAGGGGACTCGGGAGGCCATGGCGGATCGGGGAGCTTGGGTGTCCATGATGGATCCGGGGACTCAGGAGGCCATGGCGGAGCGGGGAGCATGGGAGGCCATGGCGGAGCGGGGAGCATGGGAGGCCATGGCGGAGCGGGGAGCTCGGGCGGCCATGGTGGATCCAGGGACTGGGAGGCCATGGCAGAGCGTGGAGCTTGGGCAGCCATGGCAGAGCGTGGAGCTTGGGCGGCCATGGCAGAGCGTGGAGCTTGGGAGGCCATGGCGGAGCGGGGAGCTCGGGCGGCCATGGTGGATCCGGGGACTCGGGAGGCCATGGCGGAGCGGGGGGCTTGGGTGGCCCGGGTGGATCCGGGGACTCAGGAGGCAATGGCGGGTCAGGGGACTCGGGAGGCCATGGCGGATCATGGAGCTCGGACGGCCATGGCGGGTTAGTCCCCCCCCCAAATGTCCTTGGGGAAACTTTTCATCCCCGGGGGGAGCTCAGGAGGCGCGGACGTTGGGGGGCGCTCTGGAGGCCTTGTCGCTAGGGGCTCTGGGGAGCCGGACGGAACCAGCAGGTGCCCTGGGGAGCCGGACGGAACCAGCAGGGGCACTGGGGAGCCGGACGGAGCCAGCAGGGGCACTGGGGAGCCGGATGAAGCCAGCAGGGGCTCTGGAGAGCTGGACGGGACCAGCAGGTGGACGGGACCAGCAGGGGCTCTGGAGAGCTGGGCGGAGCAGGCACTGGAGGACGCTGGTGAGGAGCCGGCACTGGAGGGTGCTCGGGAAGCGCAAACTCTCGGGGGCGCTTGGGAAGCACAAACTCTCGGGGACGCTCGGGAAGCGCAAACTCTCGGGGACGCTCGGGCAGCGCAATCCCTCGGGGGCGCTCGGGCAGCGCAATCTCTCGGGGGCGCTCGGGCAGCGCGGAGCTGGGCGGGACCAGCGGGAACGACGGAGAGCTGGACGGAACCAGCGGAGAAGCAGGAGGGAGCTTGCGAGGAGTGGCCACAGGAGGGCGCTGTCTTGGAGCTGGCACAGGAGGGCGCTGTCTTGAAGCAGGCACTTGGGCTGGGCTCCACCTCATCCCCTCATATGCCACCAACAAGCCCAGAGGTACATGAGCCTCTGTAGGCGGGCTTGCGGTGGCTGGCGGGCTTACGTGTGCCGCGAACGGTCCAGGGCTTGAGGTGGCTGCGAATGGCGGCGGATTTCCCGCAAACAGCAGGCTGGACGAGCCGCGGACGGTGGCGGAGATTCCCCACGAATGGCGAACAAGGACGAGCCGTGGGCGACGGATGTGCTCCATCTCCGCAAAGGCGGATTTGTTTGTTTGGTCAAGTCTTCTGTCATGGTGTACACAGGGGAGCCAGGAACGAGGAACGAGGAAACGAGGAAACGAGGAACTTCTTTCAGGAACACTTTATTTGCAACACAGAACAGAGATCGCGGGAGACAGGAACACACACTAATGACGTTAAGACTCGACGAAGACACTGGGAGCACTGAGGACTTATAAAGGGAAGGAAACGAAGGAGCAAACAAGATAATTAGTGACACAGGGCTGGGGACTAATTAACTGAAGACACAGGGCTGGGAACTGATAATTATGGGCACGAGAGGAGGGGAAACACAAGACACAGAGAACACAGGCCTGACAGTAAAGTCCTAATTCACTGCTTATTAATGGCAAGGAAGTTTAGGTATTTGGTAAGATTAAGGGACCTAAAATATGGTCATGAAGAATTAATCATTAACATGTGCTTTATAATTACTAACAAATAGCCAACATGTGAGAAATATTCTTGCTATTTAATATTGGTCCTTAAAATAAATTGTTACCGACACTAATCTATCGAGTTTATTGATACATCAATTGTGATGTAACAATGGAGAGTAATAGCCCAAAAGCCACCAACGACCACAAAACCAGTGTCAAGTGTCATGTGTCAAATTTTCTATATTGAGATTTATACATCATATCAAATCTGAATACATAATATTTCCATTGATATATGGTTTGTTAGGATAGGACAATATTTAGCTGAGATTCAACTATTTGAAAATCTAGAATCTGAGGGTGCAAAAAAAATCTCAATATTGAGAAAATCACCTTTAAAATTGTCCAAATTAAGTTCTTAGCAATGCATATTACTGATCAAAAATTAAGTTTTAATATATTTACAGTAGTAAATTTACTAAATATCTTCATGCAATATGATCTTTACTTAATATACCAATCACTTTTTGGCATAAAAGAAAAATCTATAATTTTGACCCATACAATGTATTTGTGGCTACAAATATACCCCAGTGACTTAAGACTGGTTTTGTGCTCCAGCGTCATGTTATTATTCAAAATTCCACAGGAACACCTTCACAACCACACTTTAACCTTTATGTTTTAAACCTCTAAAGTCTCTATTTAAACTGGTACACACAAGCATCACTCTTGGGAACACATTTTGACAGTTCTATCATAAATGAAAGCAGGACATGAAAACGGGACATAATAGAAAAGATACATGTATGATGAAGAATAAAATATTGAGTTTTTGGAAAGCTCTAGACAGAATGATTGAGGGATGTAGTGAATGAATGGTCTGAGACAGGTTCTGAATCCTTTTCCCTGCGGATTTGAAGACGTCCTGTTTTACTTTTCCTTTCCTGCAGGAAGCTACTCCACACTGTGTGCAAAGACCACACACACAAACACATGCACACACACACACACACACACACACAATTTTAATCACATGTGCAAATAAATATTAAC
The DNA here is from genome assembly GCA_027564155.1 of Gymnocypris eckloni scoliostomus. Taxonomy (NCBI): domain Eukaryota; kingdom Metazoa; phylum Chordata; class Actinopteri; order Cypriniformes; family Cyprinidae; genus Gymnocypris; species Gymnocypris eckloni. The sequence continues at coordinate 32,849,230 of CM050417.1, forward strand.
ACTTATAACCAGATGCACAATTATAACACACTTCACGAATACATTTTACTCACTCACTTTCACATGCTCGATTGAATCATTGCTTTTATGTCACAGTTTTACTACATCTCCAGTGCTTCAATGCTCTGAACGTTAATTCTGTATTATGTCAATGTCAATATTCTCACACCTATACTACACCACAATCATTATATACACCCTTGTGTGTGCCAAGATACAAAACGAGACACTTTTAGCAGAGAGAAAGCTACATTAATTATTAAGATGACAAATGAATGCATGATGAGAGATAAGGAGAGATAAGGAGATGAAGAGAACAGTAAAAAGTCAAACAGCTGTGTGACACGGTTGCAGTGTCATGGTTGCATTAACGTCTCTTGTTGTCATGGAGTCATGATGCGATAAGATCTCCCGCAATTCATAGCCACCCACATGCAGGCTTTTGTACTACCAAGAACGTTCTCTGGTAGCTTGGCAACTGCAGGGCATGCGGGTGTCGGGTAAAGACCGCCCCATCATACAAACACCTTGTTCACCTGAGTTAAACCTACAAATTTTTGGTCCATTAACTTTGAGGATTTAAACGTCAACTGTGAAAATGTGATGTTCTCTTCATGCGTGTAAATGCATTTTAGTGTTACAAAATAAAATGTTAACATTATAAAGTATGTTTAATTTGTTTCCAATTCTTTATTTTAATTTAATGTGTAACTATTTTGATTTAAAAAAAAATATTGACTGATGACTGATACACATACACAAAAACACAGACTTTTTGTAATGTGTGTGTGTGTGTGTGTGTGTGTGTGTGTGCGTGCGTGTGTGTGTGTGTGTGTGCGTGCGTGTGTTCCTTTGATGATGTCCACCTGTCTCAGTAGGAGCAGGAGAACATCCCTCCCTCTTAATGCCTCTTTCCGTTCCTGGATTTTCACATCTCTGCGTGCACGTTTTGCTCCCTGTCTGTCCTTCCCCTTTAAAGAAGAAAATTATCTATGTAAGGACATCAAACGATTTTGTGATATTTCCTCTACTTTCAAGAAAACGTTTGCAAATGTTAGATTTTTTTTAAACTTCAACTGATCTCAATTGACAGGTTTTTGATAAGACAATGGTACATTGATTAAATTAATATTAAAAGTATGTCTAGACTTTTATACATTTGAAACGATGGTTGTCTTTGCATGCACAAAAATATTATTTAAAGGTGTAGTGTAAGCCTATTAATCCGAACATTACTTTAGCCATATGATACTTTTTATTTATCATGAGTCAAATGAGTCCTTCCTTACACTCACTTTCCACATGCATTACAATTTCTGTTCATATTTACTAATATATTCTAACTAGGTTAAGCAGAAGAAAATATAATTCACCTAATAAACTATAAAAACAATGGAAGCCTATGAAATGTCCACATAATAGGCTACAGTGTGTTCCTCCCGCACGTTCAAACGTTGACCTCATGTCTTAACCCGATATCAGAAAGTGCGGGGAACGGGATTTCTGTCTTTCAGAGTTAAGCACGCATCACAAACTAATGCATTCTACATTTCTCTCCTTATTCTCCCTCTCCTCCCTCTTCCTTCCTTCCCTCTCCACACATACTCGCTTTCCTTTCCTCACGGAGCCTGTAACAAACGATGGATCTCGTTCACACCTGAAAGAGCAGTTTTATTGCAATCTTTCCAAATCTTTGGCTCGTGGTGAGAGCTAAAACCACGGTGAGTTTTTACAACTAAAATCATATTAATAGTGTGTATATTTATTTTAAAATAAAAACACGTTTTCTTTTCTGGGTGGAAAATATTTGATTTGTTAATTCGGGAAATATTTTGTGAAAACAATATCTATGTTTAGCTTATTAACTAATTACAGTAAAACGTACTTGAAATCTCTTGATAGGATATAGCTAAATACATGTATGTTATTTTGATGATTAAAAACCATGGTAAATTAGCAGGCTACCTGTGACGCTGACAGCAATTTCTTTTAAATAGGCTACAGGCGTTCAACTGACTCATTTCAACAACTCTAAAAACTCTTTCAAGATTTTCTCATTCATTTCCCCAGACGGAAAATATGCTACTTACCCCTAATTAACGAATATTTGCTTTAATAATCTTGTTATGGGATGAACTTGTTTGCAAATGTAGCAGAATTACGTCACTGATTAAAGGTGAACTGAGTTGTATTTTGGTAGGCTTGTGCATTTGACTCGACGGCTATTTGTCCAATACTGACGAATCTTAAACTTGGATGTTGTAAGATCAATAATAGGCCTAATGCTTTTTAACATCTGCTTTTAATATATTGGCTTAGGCTAATGCATAATGTTGGACTATTGTGCTTATTTTCTGCTTGTACCAATTTGCCCTGATTTTTTCACACCTCACGGAATTGAATCAGGCTGTATTTTATCCCATCACTGTGATGTCGGATAACATGTTATCCTGTGTGCTACACTCTCAAACTCTTAACTTGTTATAGCCTTTATCATCCAGCACGTGCATTGCTACATATGTTATATCTACTTCAGGGCATCCGTATAGTCAGGTCCAACGGTGATGAAGAATGTTCTTGTATTTGATAGCCAATTGTAGGCAAGTGGCCAAGACTTGTTAAAAAACCTGACAGCAACTGACCTGTTAAAACAATAGGCCTTAGTCTATTTTTTTTAAACACAGACGCACGAAGAGAATTACACCGATACATTTTTCTATGGTCGCATCTAACCAAATTATGCTGTGGTTGATAAGTATGCTAAGTGTAAAAACGGTTCTAATAAAACAGGGAAAAAGAACTTGAGAATTTTTTCTAGATAAATTATTTTAATTATATATATATATATATATGTTTACATATATGTCTACATATGTATATATATATTACAATTCGTATATGCAGTTAGTCCGTAACCTGCTCCATCAAAGTGGGCTACATTTACGTAGGCCTTCACAGACTTCACCAGAACGTTTTTTCTTGGGGGCTATTTGTTTTGCCATGTTCAAAATAAGAACAATGGAGAAAAATGCCTGTCAACTGCACGTAATGATTTATGTAAATACATCATTTATTTATGGCCATGCGACTTGTTTTGGGGAATATTTTGCGACTTAACATTAAGCTATAATTTCTCCAGAAATCAGTCATGCACAGATGGTTGGTGCTGAAAGAGGAGGGTTTTTCATGTCTCGATATATGCAATGATATTGTCTATAATCAAAATGTTATTCAGATCCAGACCCCAACATAATACACATTCGGGCTAGCCTGCGTAATGGAGATAAATATTGTGGCGCAATGTGATCCACTAAAACAGATCCCATATGAGTGATTTGTCACATTATCCGTTCCATTTGGCCCCATGTTCTTGACTAACACTTTCTTACTTAAAGCGACATGCTTATAATTGGATATGAGCAGAACCGGCAGCAAATCAAACGCTTAGATTAGTCCAAAAATATCTTGGGAATAACCAACGAAATACACAAGAATGTAAAGCAATTAGGAGCCAAATATACAGCGCAACACAATAAATAGTGACACGCAAATCAAGATAAATAAAAATAATTCAATGTTGCAACATTGTAGGAAGACAGGAATATAGCCTAGGTCAAATAAGTTTCAAGTTAATCCAAAAGGAGGTAAGACTGAAAGACATAGACTAGTTGGAAGAAGTATCAGTTTCAACTACTACTTTAGCCTAATAATTTAACTAGCAACTAAAAATAGTAGTAAAAGTAACAGTTTGTAATATTGTTTTTAAATATTAGTTTATAGTTAATATTCATTAAATCACGTTTTCTATTTGAGGACAAAGGCTGGTTCGTTTTAAAAGTGGTTTGACTGCGCACAACCTTGTATAACAGTTCAGCTCCTGCACCTGTTATATGAAGTAATTATGTCTTCTAAAACTGTGTCGGTTTCCAGTTGTTGGTTCAATTGTTGTGGTGAAAGACACAGTTCAGAATTTAGAGAGTATGAAGTAAAACAGACAAATCGCTTTCGAGGCATACGAATCAGGAAGCTTATGTCCTACCGCATCAAATGTGTGTGAATGTGAGGGAGTGTGTGAAGGAAGAAAAGGCGGGCTTAAGGAGAAACCAAACCACAATTTGCCCTCCTTCTCCGTGGGTATCTAGTTGAGGAGAAACTCTGAAGCGCAATAACTTTGTAAAACTTTTAACGCTGACATTAAGCTGCACACGTAGGCTACAAAAAAAGAAGGAAAACGTCTTTACTTGATTGTAGTCTGACGATTTAGACTGTCTAAATTATTAGCATTTCTGAGCTGTTTTTTTATTAGTCCACGGTTTTGTTTTGTTTTGGTATAGGTTCGCGTGCGCAATGATGGCCACCTACCAAGGCCCCGAGGATAACGGCACGATACTCATGGACACTACCTCAAGCTTAGCGGAGAAAGACCGAACCAAAGAGGAAACCCTTCCCGAGAAGGGACCGGACAAATCCGACCCGACCCAGAAACCACCGTACTCCTACGTGGCGTTAATCGCGATGGCAATCCGCGAGAGCTCAGAGAAGCGTCTCACGCTGTCCGGCATCTACCAGTACATCATCGGTAAGTTTCCTTTCTACGAGAAGAACAAAAAAGGATGGCAGAACAGCATCCGACACAACCTGTCACTCAACGAGTGCTTCATTAAGGTGCCTCGGGAGGGCGGCGGCGAGCGAAAGGGCAACTACTGGACCCTGGACCCGGCATGCGAGGATATGTTCGAAAAGGGTAACTACCGGCGACGGCGACGCATGAAGAGACCGTTCAGGCCTCGACCGACCCATTTCCAGCCTGGCAAATCTCTCCTCGGCGGTGACGGGTACGGTTACCTCTCACCGCCCAAATACCTGCAGTCAGGGTTTATCAATAACTCGTGGTCTCCTACGCCTTTGCCCTATACCTCCTGTCAGATGAGCAGTGGGAACTTAAGTCCCGTTAACGTGAAAGGCTTGTCCGCGCCGTCCTCCTACAATCCGTACTCGCGGGCGCAGAGCACAGGTCTCCCGGGCATGGTGAACACCTACAATGGAATGAGCCACCATCATCTCCACCATCACGCGCACCCTCATGCGCTCCCGCACGCGCAGCAGCTGAGTCCCGCCACGACTACTCCGGTGTCCACCGGTAACGGAACAGGGCTGCAGTTTGCTTGCTCGCGTCAACCCGCAGAACTCTCCATGATGCACTGCTCGTACTGGGACCACGAGAGCAAACACTCCGCGCTACACGCGCGGATTGATATATAGCTCGGCTGTGAGCATGAGACCAAAGACAGATTGACATTCTTGCTAAAAGACAATAAAAACAAGGTCCATTGATTTCGACATCAAGATCCACAAAGGCATTTCATAAATTTCTGCCGATTTAAGACTGATAAGAAGGAAAAACTTTTACTGGAGCCGCAAACTGTTGAAGCACGGGCTTTCTGGGCCAGCCTGATGCAGAGAATAAAGATCACATATTTCTTCACATTAGACTCGTGGACATTTATGTTCTGCATGTGTATAAACATTTCAAACAGTTGAGAGGATATCCAGCAGATTGAATGTATAGTCAACATGGAATTACAATTCATGTTTACCCGAATCCATTCTGTCAATGCCTCTGGAGTGAAGTATTGTGTTCTGAACCCTTTTCTTCTATTCGCTTTTGGATGTGTAAGGACACAGTGGAGCTCTGGGCAGTGTACACATGTGTTTTGGCCTCTTGTTTCAGTGTTTAATGGTTTCATATAGGGGTCAGAGCACGTGACTGTCAGTTTGTACATTGTAAAAAAATAAACATATTTGTAATGTATATGACACATATACACGTGTATGATGTTTAACTAGCACTTTTCAATCTTTTTCCCTCTTTTTTAACAGGTCTATTTTTTATTCTTTAATAAACACTTTGTGAACGTAACATTTGTTTTGGATTTTATAATTTATAAGGTATAAATCAGCGATTATTATTACTATTAATATTGTTATTATTTTACAACAAGGTGATTTGTTTAGTTGTTCAGCCAACTACAGATCTGACCTAGCAACCTATTTTACGTTTATACAGGCGTGTAATTTAGAGTTTATAGTTATGCCAGATAATTTACTGTAAGAAAATAATTTCAAAATAGAATTACAACAATTTATTTGCACCATAAAGTTGCTCGTGTCATGCAAGCTATTCGTGATTACAATGCCTAGTCGTTTTTCTGCGAGCACGTTAAGCAAAATGGAGCTTGTAGATGAGGATACATTGCGTAATCTGTTGGGATAAAATTATTTTGCTGAAGTTGTAAATATTTAGCCCTATCGAATCAATGACATACACTACAAAAATGACCATTTATTGTTGTGTTTATGTTATTCAAAACTATTGCCCGCATGTGGTGTCAACAGTTAACGATTTTAACCTTTTTAGCAACTAGGCCATATTTCATAAATTAATAGTTTCGCATTTTGTCGCTTTTTATTTCGTGCCTGTAGGCTATATTAGAAGTACAGCATTGTTGTAATATAATGCCCGTTTGTCTTTGCATTTATTAATTAGACTGTGCTTATCTGGAAAAAAAACTTGAACGAAAAAACGAAAAATGTCCTTTTACATCAGATCGAGAAAAGTCTAAGTAAACAAAATAACCCCTTTTGATTAATGTCAAATAATAACATTAAAATACTTTTTCACATAATATCGAATGTTTTTTTTTAATTATAGTTAATCTACATTTAAATAATTAGACGTAATGAAACTTTGATAAACTGATTTACGATTATGTTTCTTAATGATTATTTGATTAAAGTTATTAAAGTGTTTACCGACTTCCTCTGTCCGCGAAGCACGAGGCTGGAACGCAGCAGTGTGTCTGACTCATTCAGTGTTTCTGGAAAACATATTTTATCACACTAAAGATAAGTAAACAGCGTTTTAAAATGCCCGGTTCAAAAATGCATTATAGGCCTATATGTTTCTAGTGTTGGCTATTCGTTGAGTAAACGATATCGGCCAAACTCAATTTAAGATTGGATAAGAATTTAGAACTGCACGAATATGTGGACATATACATTACTAAACTCCTCAATTCACATCACTTTTAATAATAATAATAAGAAGAGCAATAACGGCAGAAGACGAATAACATTAACTGTTATATTGAGAAGGCATGTTGTTCGTTAATTGAATGATTGTTTATAGTTTATCATGCCCCCGACCATCCGTCTGCCACCACAGTCATTTCCAGGTGCCAGGTGTGTAGCCTATCACACAACACGCCCGCATGCAGGATGCTCAGGGACAGTGGGAGTGAGGGTGGGCCTCCTTTAAAAGTATAGGCTATATGTAGGCTAAGTTATTGTGTGTCCCCCAAAAGCGCATCGGGGAATGGTCAAAAAAGTACTTCCTGATTTTTTTTTCGGGGGGTTTGACGGGGTTGATCACGGGTGTATCCACAAAACAGTTCATGTACAGGACAAAGATCATAGCAATACATTCAACAAAAATCTAAATTGTCCTAATTTAGTTTAGAATAATAGTAGCCAATCTACTGTAGCCTTTATTTGCAATAATGTATAAACCAATTTTCATCCATGTATATCAGCAGGTAGGTCTTTTCTAGTAGGCCTAATTATATAACAACAACAATTTGAGCGTCGCTGTCTGTTAACGAAGTGCTGACTTGTTATACGATTGTCGATCAACTTTATTGGGGCTTTTAGCTTAACGTTAGAAATATTGTTTTAATATTGTTTTTTATATTTATATATTCAACAGACTGTTTAACATATCCTAAATATATTCTAGTGATTTTGTTCAGATTATAGTCCACTTTTACACAATTAGTCTGCTCGGTTCATATCTACGTTGCCTAAAAGCGTCGTACGTCTAAACGGATCATATAAACAATTTTACAAATCGTAGAGTTAGGGGCCGTTTCTCAAAAAGCATCGTTACATGGTCAACATCCGCGAGGGTTCTGGAGTAAAGAGCGAAAGCGCATCGTTGTGACACGGACACGTGCGGCCACCTGCTGGACAACTTCAAAATATAAACTTAATACAGCTGGGACTGTGGGCCTATCACATGACTAATGTAGAAAACATTCATTAACATTGCTTCTACGTTTGTTTATACCAATAATTAATTCATACAAAAAAATGAATTACACATTTGTGTGGACGTAGTCGGGTAGCCTACAAACAAATTTACAAAACAACTTTTATGCATGCAATTCAGTGGTAGTGGAAACAATTAAGAGGGGAATATTCTGCACTGTGCAGTCCGATAAAAACGGGAGAAACATGAACCCCCTCGAAACAGTAGGGTATATAAGCCTAATTGTGTAGGCTATAGATAGTTAAGCACAACTTGATTAAAATATTATTAGATAGGCTATCTAATAGAAAAATAAAAATCGCGTCATTGCCCTTTTAGAACCGACAGCCAACAACACGTTTGCTCAACCCATAGCATTTCATTTTCCTACGATTTTCAGTTACGCAGCCTACATGATACTCGGCCTTTGATAAGACTATAACTATCCACACTATCCATCATTGTGCTTATGATATGACATTAATTTATCCATTCGAAAGTTAAATTAGAATTAAGTGAAAGTAAATAAGACATTAATAAAAGTATGCCACCCTGTTTGGAGGTTTTGAATGAGGCTGCTGTTCGCGTGTCCACTATTGCTGCTGAGTGAGTGCTAATTAATCTAATTAATAAATAACTGAGCGAACACACTCAGGCTGGTGGAGCAGGGTCGATTTGGTCAAAAGTTAAGATTTTTATTTAGCAAGAAAATTCTAATAAAAATAAATTGTACTAAAGTGCTGAAAAGCATATCACTGTGTGCAGATGATGATGTCTGTCGTGTCTGGTGGACTCAGAGTAGCCTATACATATAGCCTACTAAACTGTATTCATATTTTAAATGAAATCCACAAAAGTGTAATAAATTGTCTGGGCGTAATTTTGTTTTACTAGGTCGTGGGTTTGGCTCGGACAGATTAAAAACTAACAAGACGAATGGGGTCAAATTATTCATTTGAACACACACAGCATTTGACATCAGAAGAGTTTGAGCGTGTGTTAATCCAGATTTTGACGAATAGGTTTATGATGGTCCTGGGTTTTCCGCTGGCTGACCTGGCTGATCTGGTGTCACAGCACGGTTTCCCAGTGCTTGGGTACACAATTGAATTCCCAGGATTCTTGGGAAAGGTTTAAACTGGACAGCAGTGGTTTTCACGAGCGCCCTCGCGCACATCACCCCGCGCCTATTGAAAAGGAGAGAGGGGTCAGCTGTATTTGCTATACACAGGAAAATAACCAGAGATTTGATTTGTACAAAATCCGGCGATTGTTATGAAGCACATGACTTTTGTCCGAATCCTAAATAGTTTGGTCAGTGGAGATGAGTGGTTTCATTTGATCATTTCCCTCCTTTTACATTTGAGCATGGAGTGAAGATTCACCCTACGTGATGTTTTCTGTTATTGGCGTTGATGAACAATAGATGACACTAAATAAGCATCTCTATGCCAGAATGATTATTGGGGTGTATTATGATATGCCACAGTTGTTTACAAGTGGGAAATGTACACAAATGTTTGTATGGATGACCTCTTCACCCTAGGAAGAACATGCAGATGTCCATAATGAGGTTCAAAAATGGTCAGCTAAAAATAAATAATGTGTCATTTTGATTTAGAAGATAATAAAAGCTTGAGATTCTTGCGAAATCACGTATCATGCAATTGTATACTATTTAACCATATGAATGTCAACGCAAGATTTTCAGTCACTCAATCAATCAATTTTGGTTTTATAAGAACAACGACATTCAAATATCTCTCTATTAGAAATAAAGAAAAGAAGCAGATAATCAAAAGTTACCTTCAGGCTAATGACAGAGTTAGTTTCTTTTGTCTTTCGGTTACATTTGGTTAATTTTTTTAAATATGTTAATTGACTTGACACAAATTCAGAATTAGTCTTACAGGAAGAAGGATTATGATCCCATTAACCTTCAACATTTCTTGCCCATTGTCACATCTGTTTTTTGGCTTTGTATGTTTTGATGTCTTTTTTGAATTATGTCATAATCATGTTCCCTTTCTTCATGTAATTCCCTGTCTCTCATGTGATCATGTGACATGCTACCTTTGCTTAATGTGTCTTGTTCTGGGCTGTGTTTCCCAAAAGCATCATAAGCTTAAGTTGATCATAGCTCCATTGGTTTCAATGGGTCTACAATGTACTTAATCTTACAATGCTTTTGGGAAACACAGCCCTGATTGGTTCACTGTCTTGATTACTTTAACTTGTGTCAAGCTTTGTATGTGTAACCCGCTGTTGGTGTCAACTCTATTTATGGATATAGTCAAGTGCTCTTCGAGTCTAGTTTTTACATTCAAGTGCACTTGAAGCTTTGCAGCTCCGCTCGAGGTGCTGACTTCCAGGTGCATCTTATGTCATTATTCCTTGATGTATATGGCCTTCATGTTTCAGTCTCTTTAATGTCTTGTCTATTTTTTTAAAGCTGCTGCTGGTAAGTTTGTCAAGTCTTTTTATTGCATATAGTCAGGTTCTGTTCAAGAGTAGTTCTCATATTCAAGTGCTCATGTTATTCTTTAGTTCTATTTATTTTTGTATCATCCTTATAATCAAAGAAGGAAATCACATGTGTTGTTGTCTACTGTAAAGGCATTGCCTACAAATTATATTACTAATATTTTATGCTTGCAGAAATAACTATTCCACAAGATAATCAACTAGGATTTAGTTAGAAGTACCCGGGGTGCATTCAGAAGGCGGAAAAATCAGCTTTCTCTTACTATGCTCTTTGGTTGTGGACGAAGCAAGTCCTTCTTCGAATTAAAAAAATGTATTGTAAAAAATGTTAAGTAAACCGTAAACCTTTGTACAGTCATCTCAGCCAGGACTCCCTGGAGAACTTTTCTGGAAAACTAAAGGATAAATAAATAATAATTTATCAATAAAACTGGGTTCGCATTCAGATTACCTCAGTGGACTTTACATTACACACATTTCCTGAATTTGAATCAGCAATGTGCTGACATCAATATTCTACTAACATCATTTTCCAACATTGACTTGTACAGCTCTCATTCAACCCTGTAGCGTTTGAGTACTGATTAATATTACTTAACTGAGTAATAATATTAACTATGTTTACTAACTATATGGTTAGGGTTTGGCTTGGGGTTTCTTGCATGTAATTATGCATAATGTGTTGTTATTATAATAGTAAGTAGCCAACATGTAACGTGTAACAAGGACACCGAAAAATATACTGAAAACTGTTACTGAAAAGTCTGTCATTTACTCACCCTGAAGTTGTTCCAAACCTAAATTAGTTCCCTTCTTCTCTTGAATATAAAGGAACATATTTTGAGGAATGTAGGTAACCAAACAGCTGGTCCTCATTGACCTCCATAAAAGAAAATAAATAATAATAATAACAACCAGAAACTGTTTGGCTATGAACATTCTTAAAAATATGTTTTGTGTTCAGCAGAATAAATTAATTCCTACAGGTTTTTAACAAATTGAGGGTGAGTAAATTATGATTTTTGGACAGCTCTCCCTTTAAATAAAGCCATGGACGTATTTTAATAACCTCTATCTACCCACCTAGTTTACCACCTCAGCACAGCCCTTTCTGCAATTGAGATCTTAAAGGTTTGTAATCTAATTTGGAAGCAAAAAAATGCCCTTTCAAACAATTACATACCTCTTGGACAAGGTTCACAATTAAAAAAACTAAATGATTATATTACGATACCCATAATTATACGCCTAGGCATGGGGTCTCCTTTCAAGTGTCATGTGTGTCTAGTTACAGCTGATAAGATTAGGAGTTAGGGCTGGTTTGGATCCCGTTTACGGAATGTTTAATGAAATAAGAATGGAATGGGTGAATAATGAAAGCATGCTGCTTGTGGGTCCACCCATTTAATATCAACCAATATGTGGCACATTTTAATCTAAAACATTCACATAAAATGCACCTTTCAGACATTAACAACCCAGTTGCAAATAATAATACATCTCATCATTCCCTAAACACACACATACACACGCACGCACACACACACACACACACACACACACACACACACACACACACACACACACACACATACACACACATCTGTGGGATGACTGAAAGAGAGTTTGTGCTTTGAAACTTGATCTCCTCCACCAGTCCTATTTCTGCCTCTGCTCACCACAGGAATGACTGGAGAAGATTTGGGAAAGGTTTGGAAATGCTTATCAGGAAATTTTGATCTGATCATTTCTAACTGAAACACGAGCAACAGTAAAGGCATCAGTAGGTAGTCTGCTGAATTAAAATGACTGCAGCACCAGAAACACCAGTAAGGATCTATTACTGCAAACTATAAAGATCTCAGCTGGCCCAAACCCCTGGAAAGCACAACAAGAAAGCATGTCTAAGTCTTCTAATAGGAGAACGGGAAAGAAAACACGGTAAAATGTCGATCCTGTACATTTGAAAAAGTTGATTTTGAATACAGGCAAATAAATATTGATTAATATCATTATGAAAATTGATATTGCAAATGATATCATTATGAAAATTTGACATGAATCCATACATTTTTTTTTTCACAATTCCAGCACTTCCGTTTGCCCTAATCCTTTCAGTGACTTTCTGCTCTTATGGGGAAAATAGTTTTTCTCTCTGGTAATGATGACTAATTATGTACTGGGAAGGCCCTGCAGTAAGGGTAAGTATGGGATCAAAAATATAGGGTCCAATGTATGTGCTTATATAAAGTAATTTTTTTAGCTTTCATTTTTCATAGATGTTCCCCTGTGTTTTTAATTAAGTACTGCATTGTATTGTGTTTTAGGGTTAAATTATGTGTCTATAAACTTAAGGGATATAATGTCCTCATGAAAAGTTTCCTTTTCCGTTTTTCTGCAGATTTTCTTATTTATTTTCTTTCCTATTCTGTCAATTTTGTCAAATTAGATACGCTAGGAACTGAATGAATGGTCATTGTAGCTGCCATTTTTGCCAATCATATTATTTTATATTCCACAGAAGAAATAAAGTCATGCAGGTTTATAACAATGGAAGGGTGGCTATTAAAATATTTTTTCCCAGTCCAAATTTGCAAAATATCCGCTATCACCACTAGAGTTCAGCAAATCCCAAAAAAAACACACACAAAATGTCAAGCGTAACAGGTCCTTTTTCAGGAACTACACATGGGAGAATGTAGCACGGGTTAAGAAAACTCGCTCGTTAAATCATTCAAGTGAAACCTCGGTTTAATTCCCCCATAAATCCTCTCATCGTCATCATCATTATTATTATTTACAAGGTATACTATATGAGATAAATTAAATAATAAGTAAATAATAGCGCAAAATAAACATCCAAAACAGTTGAAATCGTAACTAATCAAAGCGTGTTAAGGGAAGAAGTGGAGCAGTTATCCAGTGCCCTTCATCCCAGTGGAATGCGTGAGTGGAGGGAGAGTCACGCAGTTCACCGGGCCTAGTCTGCGTAGATATATTTACACGACATTTAACACATTCTCGACTGCGTAAACTGTCATCATCGCATCACATTCTGTCTATTTCCGGGTGAAATCACGGCTCAGAAGTTCGGGTGTTTGTGGAGTGTTGACAAAATAGCGGTTACGTGTGGAAAGGGAGGGTGTACACAGCAAACAGGGAAAAAAATCGAGCGATCGCTTGTTAGTCTCAGCCTGCTGGAAAAAGCAGGAAGCGGTCTAGAGCTGTTCACCTGCACCGTGTCGAATGAAAGACTGCACTGGACATTTGAAGGGGGAGAAGACTCAGCTTGTGATTGAAACCTGACCTGTGTTTGGAGTTCAACCCGAGACGCGAACAGTTCACTTTTAACATTTAGTTTCCGTGGATTCTACAGAACTGGCGTCGAACATTCCATTCCAGTTGGAATAATCTGTTCTAAAGGTGAGCGTTTTGCACCGTTTAATGTAATTATATGTTCGCCAGTGTGTGTATCGATTTGAGTTGCGTAGATTTTTGCTACATTTTGTTTCGATCTTGGTCGACGGCTCCTGTGATCTCAGGCGCTGCAATCCTCAATGTTATTTGTTTATTAATCATTCGTAGTTCAGAGAGCAACAATTACATATTAGTTGAGAAGTATTGTTGTGCTTCGATTTGATTAATTATTATTGACTTATTATTTACGTCTAATTATTCTAGGCTATCTAAAAGTTGTTGTCTTTGAGAGTTGTGAAATGCTCTAAATTCATTCTTAACATTATGAGTATCAAACTGAGGTGCTTGGCTTCCAGTGCCAGTTGTAACGTTAGATATGAAAGAGTTTTAAGGAGCTGTATGCGATGTTGGCATCCATTTGATTGATATTGATTTCTTAGTTTATTATTTTAAGTAATAAAGTTAAGGATGACAATTTTATTATCAAACAATAGATCGTAATGTATCGATCTATTACGGCCATTTGTTAAAAAGTTGGGCAGGTTGGATGACACTCGATCACAATTTTACCGGACAGTCCATTAAACTGGTTTATAGGACAGGGAAGCACGACATCAGCTGAGTGTCGTAGACGGATGCGAGGCCATAATACTGGATTTAACTATGACTCAAACGCCATACAGCCGTGAGTAATGGAGTCAAAGGCACGCCCACACGCCACCGACAACCTGCTGAGGCATATTGCACATACAAGTGAAAAGCATTTTCTGGATCTAATGATCCGTTCCAGATTATTCCGAATTTGGGAATTCGCTAACATTTTTCTTGAAAGGAACCAATGAAGATGCTCCTCAGTTCCCTAGAATCTTGTCACATCAAAGCAGATTAGTCAAGACAAGTTCAGCTTGACATCATTCCCAATGTGGTTGTGGCTAAATCAATGTTCCATTAGTTATTCTTAATTAGATATGAGAAAATTCTGATTTCAATAGCCTATTATCTGGAATGAAACATAAGGTTAGGAGTGGTAAACTTAAACCTAAATATTCTCACTTCTAATGTGTTTTTTTAACCAAAATATTTATTTAATAGAATCTAATTTAAAGAATAAGTATTAACTACACATACTTTTATATTCACACACTATCAAATGCCTCCATTGTGCGTAACATGTATTTCATCAAGCAGGGTACTCATACAGTCCAGAATTATGTGTTGAGGTAAAAAAAGGCCTTGCTTTTATTTATTTATTTATTTATTTTGCTTTTTGTTTTTGAAAGATTAGAGTGCACCATTATATGCAGAGTTGCAGACATTAGCATACCTTCACCACACCTTGCTCTTTAGTATATGTTAGTTGACAATAAAGTGAAAACCATAAAACAAATATTCAGTGTCTGACAAAAACAATGCGAACCTCTAAAATAAAATCTCAGTGTCATTTTGAGCGAACTATTCCATTAAGACCATTCCTTTATGAATGTACAATGGTCATGGTAACTGTAATTTGGGCCAAAATATCAGTTATTGTTACTTCAGTAAAACTTGTAATTAGGCACTTCTCAAATGTAACTGTGGCATTCTGATTCTGAAAGCTGTTTAGTATGTTTGAATTAGATATTCATCTTAATATATATATATATATTTTTTTTTTTTTATTATAGCAATTAGTGGATTAACTATTTTGTCAGACATTGAATTTTGCCAAGGTTTTTACTTTTTGGTTTTAGAATAAGTGAAATGTAGGACTTTAATTTTAAATAAGACATGTTTAATAAGCAAGTAATTTTCAAACAAATGAAATTACAATACGATGATTGTAAATTTGCAATGGAATATTATGTGTTTGATGCTTTCAGAGAGAGTTCGGACCGTCATTGAGAGTTAAAATGAGCATAAATATTCCAGGACTGAGACTTATTTGTGTGTGTGTGTGTGTGTGTGTTATAAGCCTCATGAGCCATAAGTCATGAAACATGAAAGGTCATCTTCAGTCAGATAGTATATTAGTGTGTGTGTGTGTAGATGTGTGTTTTGTTGAGTTGAGCTCCCTGGCCCTCCCCCAACTACTTGTGGCAAGAGGTTCAGAGAGACTTTGGTGGCAGACTGTGATGTCATCAGTCAGGGGACACAAACACTTTGGGATGCCCACACACACACTCGCTCGCAGTCAGAAGAGAGGTCACTGTGGTGACAGGGGCCATGAATGGGCTGATTCTCTCAGTCATGTGATAGCACAGTGTGTGTGTGTTTGTTTTAGCTGTAAAGGAAAAAAAAATTCCTTAGAAATGGGGACAAACGCACACATGCACACCCCCAGGGCTGACTGTATTGCTTAAAGAGCAGATTATGTATGGGAGAGCCAGTTAGTGTTAAGAATTACATCTTTAACTTCACAATCTTTTAGAAATAATTAATATGTTAGGGTTCACTCCACTAGGGTTGTAACGATATACCGGTATGACAATATACCAAGATATAAACACGTACGATTATCATACCGTGTACATTTGCTTATCTACGGTATTTGGAGAAATTAAGATGCAGTATCTCACCTGCGCCCAGCCAACAACTTTCCACTTAACTGTTCTCTTGCTCCACCCACACGCGGAGCGGAGACACCATCAGAGACAGAAGCCCTTATCTCTAATCTCTATCCCACGTCGAAATATAAATAAAAATTGTCAGTATGGGAATAACGTTACTTTGAATATAGAAAAGACGAACGCTTATTTGTCCTCAAGGATAGACACAGTTTGCAAAAACTGTGGTCGCAAAGCGGCTGCAAAAAGAGGAAACAAATCTAACATGTTTACCTATATTTCAGAACACCATCCCTCCGTGAAGATATAGTTATGTCCCATTTATAACTTAAGGTTAAAGCCTAATGATTTCCGTGATGCGGAGTGAATCCCAGAATCCAGTCATGACAATGAATTTACAATGCAGATGTCACATACAACGCGCGGTTTGATGGATTGATGAATAAATCAAAAACAGAGCTGTCAAATCACTGCATGGTCTAGTGTCTGTGATTTATTAAAGCACTGCTATATGAAAATATCTGTTTGTTTTGCGTTTCTCTCTGTGAGTGAGTGGCGTTTTCATGTAAGTTACTACATACTAAAGCTCATAGTGTTTAACAGCGCCTGCTGTCTCACTATCTGAAGACATGAACACAAACACTGAGAGCCTCACTGACACTGAGAGAACAATTAATAATCCTTTCATTTTATTTGAGAAAACCATGGTCAAATACACTGACACTCAAAGCTCTTCACTACAACTCGTCAAAATAAAAGTCCGCTTTTTAACTTGAAGAAATTGACAGAAATTACGATTGTATTATAATGTAGCCTACTTTACAAAATCATAAAAGGATACAATTATTTTCATTTGATTACATTTTAAAACATTATTTAAACTGTTAAAGCTTTATGCATTCATTTAATTACCACCATTTTTAATAGTATATTTGTATTATATCTAGTGGTGGGCCGTTATCGGCGTTAACGTGCTGCGTTAACGTGAGACTCTTATCGGCGATAAAAAAAATATCGCCGTTAATCTATTCTCAAAGTTGGGTTGGGAGCTGGGTCTATACTACACAAGCTATGATGACTTACACCCTGATATTTTAGCGCAGATGTATACCTAGCCGAATTGCACTGTATGGGCGAGCAGGTCTTGAACTAGAGGCTCGCAGTCCGTGATGTACAGATTGTTAACGGGCTGGTCTATGTGGTAATACAATCGGGCAGGACATCCAAACGCTCACCTATCATTCATCAACCTCAAATATGGCTTTTCATCTGAAAGATGTATGTAGTAACAACTTTACATGGCGCTCAATATGATGTTAACCTAGAGAAATGTGCTATTGAAGTGTTTGTGTGGAAGCGCGTTTGCTGCAGGACAGGCTCCGGTGCGCTCACTTGCTCTTAAAATCTCCGTCATTCTTGGTCATACAGATAAAAGTAGCCTAATACATCTTTCGAATCTGTAAAGACTCTACGTTTATTTGTGTGCACTCAGAATAACAACGAAACGTTGCGCTTTTAAGCAAACAGGATGCGCTTTAGGTCTCATGTGAACTTGAGCGAGAAACTTAGAAACTCCGTCTTTGAAAAATATATCTATAGAGAGTGAAATGTCTAAAAAATAAAAATAGAAGACGTGTGTTAGCATGGATGATTTACATGAAATTTAATCTGTGCAACACTGTGCATAAGATGGCTTTAAGTTCAATATAATAACAAAAACGACATTTTGGGTTTTATTCAACTAATAAGGTGGGCGCTGTGATCTGTACTATATTTTTACTGTAATTGACAGTTATCGGCAAAAAACAACAACACGGGAGTGGGAGGAATGGGAGTCATTCTTTCGGGAGTGGAACGGGATTTTCCTCCAGTTTTTTCGTGGGATTGGGACGGAAGAGATTAAAGTTTGTGATGCATTTTGGAAACAGGAGATGAGCCCTGGTCTAATCGCACCTGGCTTGAGAAACCCGTTCTCAAAGACTTACTTTAGTCATTATTTGGGTAGCACACATATTCTGAATGCCTTCGGCAGAATTCAAATGAGCCATTTTAATCTAGATTAAAAAAATTAATCTATGCCCACCACTAATTATATCATAAAAGTACAAAATTAAGAATTAAGTCAAACCAGAATTTATGAATTAGTAAAGATTAATATAAGTTGTTAAACTAAGAATCGCATGCGATTGATTAATTGCACAGCCCTACTTTCAACTATCAGATATAAAATGATGAAACTGGTCATAAAAGTGTAACTGGTTAATCTAAAACCTTGGATCACAGAAAATGAATTACTTTGTTCAAATTGTATTTTATTTTATTTCATAGCACATTGCTTAGCACATTAATGTTAAAGAAAAAATGTAACAAACATTTTATTAGGAAACATCATTTCTCTTTTGTTTACATACAGTCTAATTATCTTTTCAAATGACACAAGAAGTGGGCTTATGGTAAATGGACAAGGTTCACTTCCCTTAAAGGTTATGTCTTTGACAGCACGCAGTAGTTTTTAAAACTAAGCATTTCTGTTGGGTTGCATCAGAGTGTTCTCAACAGTCATAAAACCTTGTTAAAAGCATGTGCCACTGGTGTTTCAGGAGGAAGTTCTCCACAGGTCTCGTCTAGTGCCTTCATATGTCCTTTATGTGTTAAGTCTCTGTCGGTTTATTCAACACATGTTTGCAGCTACCAAGTAGCTTAACATAATGTACCCATTATTATGAACCCATTTGTTGAATGAAATATAACCTTATATAGGCCTTACGTGTATCTTTATTTTAACAAATGGGCATACTTTTTTTAAGCTTGTGGGAAGTAACTAAATATGTTTTTACACAAATTATGTGGTTAATAGAAAATAATTATAGTTCCGCTTTCGTTTTACATGTTTGGGTCCATAATTTGATCAATTAGTGTCAGGACAGTCAGTGATTACAAACAATCTGCACTCATTTCCTGTGGAACCCCAGCTGGGACGCATGATTGACAGTTTTAATTGAGTCCCGCTTTCTTAGGCATGTGGCCTCACATTTGCACTTACATAATAGCAGATTTGCATTCTTATCTGCAGGCCTGATTGCCATGCATATACGTACTCTCACACCTGTATGCACACCTGCGTACTTGAGAGGTTCTATGGTGAACAGAACTCTAAGCGTGCCCGCACTTGGAGTCCTACAATTCTCGCATACAAGTCGAGACATGCTAAAGAATTCAGTATCGAGAAATGGGGAAAGGAGGGATAGAAATATGCCAAGAGGAATAGATGGAAAAGAGGTGGAGAAAAGAATTAATGGAAAGTGTGTTAAAGCAAAGAAATTATTGATTCATAAATGAGAATCTTTTTAAATATATGTGAACAGATATTTAGTCTGCAATCATGTATGTTATAAATGTTTTATTTGTGCCTGTTTTTAATGTGCCTTTGAGAGGTTCATCTTTGTAACTTGATCAAGTAAAAAAAAAGTGACAATATTTCACATAGGTTGGCCATTTCCATAAGACCAAAAAGGAGGACACTTTGCTGCATTTATTAGTGATTCAAGAATAATTGCATAGGACTCTGGTGTCTGAGAAGTCCTCTTCTCAAACTGCTTTGCCCTGCAATTTCTCTGTTTGTCTGTTCGCTCCTGCTTGTCATATTACTGTGCATGTATTAAGAGCTGGATACATTTGGTTCTGTGTTGAATCACTACTTGATCCGGTGTAAAATCTAAGTCATCATATAAAAACCTCTGATGAAGAAAACATGACATATAATCGCACAGACAGATTTGCATTTCTCGAGAGCCCTAGATGAAAAGTGAGAAACCGCATTTCAGTCATCTGAAGCGGTGTGACAGCTGCTTTTGCGTTCATCTTTCTGTTTTTCTCGTGTGTGTGAGAGAGAGAGTAAGAGTGGTGAATTTAAAATTTGTAATATCTCTCCGCTTTGCTTTCGGTCAGTCAGTTCTTGCATAGCTTTCTCATATAGATGCATATCACAGCTTTATTCAGACATGCACGTACAGTTAGTTGTAGAGAAAGAGAGTGAGAGACACTTGTGTGCTCCACCCACGACTAAAACGGGACCTTTGTTCAGTCAGGCCTTGGTAGGTAACTGATTAACGTCTTTTTTAGTGTGCTTGTGTGTATATTGAAATGTTGCCACCGTGGCACGGCACTGAAAGGGCAGCTGCACAATGGACTCTAAACTTAGAGGTTAAACGAATAGTTAACCCAAAAAAAAAATATATATATAATATTGTATTGCATCACATGGCTTGCATTTGGTGCAGACACCGTGTGATCAGTGTTGAAGCATTAATATTTATAATTACTTCCTGTTCAATCAAGCTCTGATCATAAATGCTTTATGAAGTTTTTCATGTAACTTGTTCTTACCAGAGAGTTATTTTTCTGATTGACAAGGTTTAGGGTTTTGTCTCTGTGTGTGTCAGAAGGGTGGTGGGAAGGGGGATGTAGTTCTATGCAGAATCTGGATTCCTAACATTCCAGTGTGAGCGCGGGAGGTAGATCAGGACAGATGAGGAAAAGAGAAGAATACCACTATGTTAGAAGGCCGTAAGGCTTGTACCTCCAACTGTGCCTCTCTCTGTTTGCTCTGTGATAAGGCCACAGTGGTTGGTGTGTGTTCATGTGTGTGTCTGAGTGTGTCTGTTTGTCTGAGAGAGTACGTAAGCAGTGGTGATCGAAGCATCTCGCAGTGCGTGTGTGTTTACGTCACTGGTTTGTGCTTTGTGTTTGGTTCTGCTTGCATTGTTCCCTTAGTTGTGTGTGCCTACTTAAGCATATTTTAGGGACAAATTTGTACCATAAAGAGAGCTAAATCTGACAAAACCTCCCTAAAACTTCTTTAGAGGAAATCTTTTATCATTTGTAAATATGTTTAAAAATAAGATATCCAATGTTAGATAAAATTGTAAAAATGTAGAAAGTTTTCTAATTGGGTTAGTAGGATGTGAGTAAGGGTTAGGTTGTTGCTAGCCATGTGTAAAAATAATAGTCCTCGTTTTACGTAGATAAAAAAAAAAACTGTCACTGTGTGTACTCTCTTTTCATAGAGAAAGCAAGAGAGACTAACCATTCCCCCCCCCACTAAAAACAGACCAAGCCTTTCGCCTTTCTGGGCCAGCATTTGACATCCACTTCTCTAGCAACAAAAAGTACTATGCTGGTGCTATTGTACAGCAGGGACAGATATAGTTATACTGTGTTATACTGTGTGGTTTTTATATAAAATGGAGAGATTGTAGATGGGGGTTGAGGGTGTGTGTGAATGTCCAGCGCTCTCTTCCACCCTCGATACCATGACTGAGGTGAGACCCTTGAGCAAGTCACCGAACCCCTGACTTGCTCCCCGGGCGCTGCAGCAGTATGACTGCCCACTGCTCCGGGTGTGTGTTCACTGCTGTGTTTGTATGTGTGCACTTGGTTGGGTTAAATGCAGAGCACAAATTCCGAGTATGGGTCACCATACTTGGCCTTAACTTCACTTAAAGTGAATTTTAGAGTTCCCTAGCATAACCGATTTGTCACATTACCCTGTACTATGGCATTTTCAAAAAAAGTGATTGCCAATGGGGCAATAAAAAAATAATCCTTTTAATTAAGGTTATTTTTCTTAACCCACAGGCAGATATTTTTTCTAGTTTTAACCAAAAACAAACACAATTTTGAATTATTTTTCAGAAAACAAGACATCCTGATTTAAGAATGTTTAGATATTTTGACTAAAAAAACAAGACAAATTTACTATGTAAGAAAATAATGGTGTTTTCTTTGTTGAGACTCGTCAGACCAGGCAACCAGGTTTGGTCTTCTGCTTCTGGAGCTCATCTGCTTCAAGATTCGATGTGTTGTGGGTTCAGAGATGCTCTTCTGCATACTTTGGTTCTAACGATTGGTTGCAAGTTACTGTTGCCTTTCTATCAGCTCAAACCAGTCTGGCTATTCTCCTGTGATCTATGGCACCAACAAAGCATTTCCGCCCACAGAACTGCCACTCACTGGATTTTTTTGTTTTTTCAGACCATTCTCTATAAACCCCAGAGATTGTTATGCATGGAAATCCCAGTAAATCAGCAGTTTTATGAAATGCTCAAACCAGCCCATCTGACAACCATTCCACATTTAGAATTACTTAAATAACTTATCCTCCCATGCTTGGCTTGCAATTTAACAGATTGTTTTGACCACGTCTACATGCCATAATGTATTGTAAATGACTGATTATATATTTGCGTTAATGAGCAGTTGAACAAATGTACCTAATAAAGTGGTAAGTGTGTTAGTATGTTGTTTTTTTATGGCAAACATTAATACAGTCAAATTATCCAGATCAACCAGGGGGGATACTGTACAATTAACTATTAGCTCTGAGATGCCGTCTTCGCTGATATGGGGACACTCACTGTCCTTCAGTTCTGACTCCCTTCATCTCAGATATTCTTATCTGAATCCTCTCTGTGTCTTTCTGTTAGATGCAGCATCCTCTCCATCCCATTATGGAGCTGGCGGAGAAATAAGAGACTGCAGAGACAGCAGGTGAGTGAGTGTGTGTGTGCAAGCGGGTGTGTGCACTGACAGGCTAGAATTCAAAGTGTCCACTGTGCATTTGAAAGCATTTGAACCAAGTGGGAAAAAAGTTAAGGGCACATTGGTGCTTGTGCACACTGGGCATTACTGACTTGTGTGGTTCTTAGTGTGAGTAGGACAGATTATGTGGTGCAAGTTCTCCCAGTTCCACATTAGCTATTCCCTTGGAGAAGATTCATCCTCAGATTGTTAATGTCTGCAGGCTTTGAGCAAAACTAGTCTGGTGTTTGGCACTATCCATGTTCTATCTTGCTTCTCTACAGCATAATGCTTGCACCACTTTGCTTCATCTTGGATATGATTTGGTTTTGTTAATGAACAACTTGTTTTTTATGCCATATCTTTGAAACTTGTGATCCAAAAATTCAATTTAGTTTCATCAGGCCATGAAGCAGTTTCCACATGGTTTTGGCGAAATGTAGGTGGCTTAGATGTTTCTGACAGGTACCCTGTTCTTTGGAAGGTTATTGCGATGTCCCGTTATCCCGTTATCGTATGTCAAATGTTTTGGAAATACTTTTGTACCCTTCTCTTGATTAGTTCCTCTCCACAATCCCATACATCCTTTTGTAAGCTCTTTGCAAGCCGTAGCTTCAGTAATAATATGCAACCAAGAAGTTGCTAAGAAAATCCTATAGAAACATGTAGTTTTAGTTTTAATTGGCATCACTTAAATGATGACCGAAGATGTTAATTGGTAATTATAAAAGGACATGTATGGATATGTAATTCATCCATCAAAATTTATATGGCTGCCCTCGACTAAAGATTTTCTGGTCGACTAGTCGACAGTCGTGGCCTAATGGTTAGACGGTTGGACTTGAAACCCGAGGTAACCCAAGGTTGTGGGTTCGAATCCCGGCTCCGGCAGGAAGTGTCCATGACTGAGGTGAGACCCTTGAGCAAGGCACCGAACCCCAAACTGCTCCCCGGGCGCTGCAATGTCGGCTGCCCACTCCTCCACTTGGATGGGTTAAATGCAGAGAACACATTTCACTCCTCATTATACTCTGTATAATTGTGTATGTGACAAATAAAGCTCATCTGAGCTTAATAGTAGTTGTTCATTTTAAGCAATTAGTCAACTAATCACATGTATATACAGTATCTCACAGAAGTGAGTTCACCCCTCACATTTTTGTAAATATTTTATTATATTTTTTCATGTGACAACACTGAATAAATGACACTTTGCTACAATGTAAAGTAGTGAGTGCACAGCTTGTATAACAGTGTAAATTTGCTAAAATAACTCAACACACAGCCATTAATGTCTAAACCGCTGGCCACATAAAAAGCTTTTATTTCAAGCCCCGATTTTCAAAAACAACCCGTTTTATATTAATTTTTTTCAGTGGCCCATGTGCATCAGATGCTGAAAGCTCCGTCATTCCGTTTTTACATTCACTTTCTGTTAATAGTGAATTGACTGAGATTAAGATGTTCACCAGCATAAATCTTGTGTTTATTTTGCACACCATGCAAATCATGGTGCAAACGCGTGCTTGTGTGATATCCATTGGCTGCCTTCATGGTTTAAAAGTAAAACAGAAATATTTCCAACATTGCAATATGACCAATTGCACACTGACTGAAATTCAAAAAGTGAAAAAGCATAATAAGACGCCTTTAATTTTTAGGGATTAGTTTTATAGGTTATATCTCATATGATTATGCTATACCGTAGTTAGTGATGACAGTCCCCTTGTCCTTGAGTCTTGACTCCTTGGCAACAGTGTGTGTAGATATTTATATGCATGTGCGTGTTTTTTTTGGGGGACTTTGGTCATTTTTATTTTTGAATGATGAAATGATAGATGAAGTTATATGTAGAATAACAGAAGAGATGCATAGGATAAAGTAATACACAGATCATGTGTTGTCAAATTGGAATTTTTTTGCACTTTTTGCTATATAGAATGAACGTGGGGAAATGTGCATGTGGTTTTCCCATTTGCCCATGAGAGTGTGAGAAAGAGCCTATAGTTCATGTATTTGTATTTATTTTTTAATTGTGAATGTGCAACAAGTCTTTCTGTGGCCTCTGTTGAACCCACCACTGTGTGCATGGGGGTCTGTGTGCACACCCACCAAGCTTTTATAGTACGGAGGTCTTTTGTTCCTCTCTGGTAAAGAAACTGATACAAGGGTATATTCTCTCTCTCAAATAAGCAATTCATTTTCACTACATGACAACATGGGGAGGTTTTATATTGCTTTTCCATCACATTGCGTCTGAAATAGAGGAAGTGTCACATAACTGATATTTTAGCTTGATTTCCTTCTCTTGACATGGTGAAATAACTGTCATAAACAAGAGTTCTAACTGAATTGTGTTACTAATTAATTCATTAATTAATGGCTTTGTGGTGGTGTCTGAACGCATGTGATTTAGACAGGCTGATAACTCTATTTTTCTCAGGATAATAATGGATTCATGAAAATATTTTTTTCTGGGATGTTTTTATTATTAGTGGCCAAAGCACTGAATATTGGTATTTGGTATCATATTTGTATATACTCTGAATTCCTTGGATCATGCTCTAGAGATTCAACATTCCCTTTTGAACCCCCCATCTTATCATTAAATAAATAAATACAATTGTTAACGAGGCTAATCCTTGGTTTTGAGTGTGATATTTAACCCTACTTGAGTCAAACAACTATCAGATTAGTGTCAGAGTGTGGGGGGGGGGTTGCCAGGGTGTGCACCCCCCCCCCATCCACCTCAGTGTTTCTTTTTCAGGCTTTCTCCCACTTTAACTATACTTTTGTGTATGTGGTGCCTTCACCATACTTAATTTTCACTAAAACGAACCCAAAAGTAAGTTACAAAGTGTATTAAATCAATTGATACAGTAACAGTATCTCTGCAGTTTGTAGCATACTTGAGGGCTGGATAGGAAACAAATGTTACTGCATATATTAAGCAAAACACTTAACAAAAAGTAGGATTTTAAATGATAAAACAATGTATCTAGGTCTGTTTTTAAATAAGACTACAAGACTTGAAAAATACTTTCAAGATTAAAAAGTAATATTGTAATAAAGTTTTATTTTTTATGTTTTTCATGTTGCTTTGATTGCTTAAAAGCATGAGATTAGAACAAATAGGATCAATGAAAAGATTCATAAAAGCCACACACCAAGTTTTTCCAAAAGTACTTTGCACCTACAAATGTTGACTTTACAAATAAACAACTAATGTGAAATTTCTTTATTAAAGATGTCAGAGGATATAGGATTATGGGCTTTTCGTTCCATCCAAATAAGTTTAATCAGCAGAAAAAGTGACCATAGGTATGGCATCACTCTCCGGAAACTGCCTGGATTTAGTGCTGCACTTGTCTCTGATGAGTCAAAGCATTTTGAATGTGTTTTCTGCACATTTGTTCCCTCAGTCTTTGTTGTGTTTATACTGAAGCTTTATGTGCACATTCATCAGCTGTTTGAATATGTGTGGGGACTGGGGGTAGGGGTGGAGGGTTAACTCTGTCACCGCTGAAGTATTTTTTTTAGCATTTGCGTGTGGCTGGGTCATACGGTTTTCCATTAGTCATGGTATTATTGAGAGAGAGAAAGAGAAAGGGCTCAAGCATACTGGTGTGTCTGAGTATAATAGGGAGATAACTTCCTGTCTTGTTTGTATCAAAATATTAATCAGTGGCAAAACCTTATGATCTTTTCCATTTACTGTTTAATGCCCCTCATTTCTCTTAAATTCAGATTTCTTTATTAGTATTCACTCTTAAATAAATGTGCCTCAAAAGTTTATTCAAGGGATGCCAAAGAACCATCTCTTCCTTGCCTTTTTATAATCTGAAGAACCTTCTTTCACCACAAATAACTTTTTGTGAAACAGAAAGGTTCTTCAGATGTTGAAGTTTCTTTATGGAACCATTTAGACAAAAAGATTATTCTATGGCATCGTGAAGTACCTTTATTTGTAAGAGTTTATAAGCATTAGAGGAAGTGTGTGTGTGTGTGTGGGGTGGGGGGGGGGTTAAACAAATAACCAGAAAGAATAAGAGCTCATATGTTCTGAACATATGCATAGAAATATAATCTTATGCTTGGGAGGTTTATACTTGATGTGTTCATTCAGTGTCTCTTAGATTGTGGCAGCTGTGTAAATGCAGTAAAACTAAAGGCTGATTTATACTTCTGCGTCGGACTTGGACCTACGCCGTAGGCTAGGCGTCACTTTTCATCTATACTTCTGAGTCGTTGTCTGCGTCGACGTGCAATTACACATGTAAACCACTAGTACACTCTAAAAAATGCTGGGTTAAAATATGGACGAACCCAGTGATTGGGTTGTTTAGACCCAGCGGTTGGGTTACTGCCCAGAAGGTTGGGTTAAACATAGGGCTGCATGATATATTGCATGCAATAGTCATGCGCATCTCTTCAGTAAAGACGGTTCTGTGATTAGCCGTAAATCTCCATCAGCTGTTTTCAAATGGAGCAGCATTTATTACACAGCTGATAGAGATTTAGGGCTAATCACAGAACTGTCTTTACTGATGAGATGCGCATGACTATTGCATGCAAAATATCGTGCAGCCCTAGTTAAACATTTAACCCAACTGTTGGTTGAAAACAACCCAGCATGTGTTCTGTCCAGTATTTACCCAACACTGGGTTGTATTTAACCCAGCATTTTTTTAGAGTGTATGCCATGTCCACAGGCATATTGCTGGTGTAACCCACCGTCAGGCAAAAGCCAAAGAAGAAGCAGCTTATCGGAGAAGCATCAGCCGTGGCAGCGGCAAATACATTTTTAAGAACAGATCGTTTATTTAAAACTACAAAAAAATGAGACAAGAATGGAACAGAAAAATATCACATTCTTTCAATCTCCACAAGGACTTGTACCATGGCAGAAAAACATTGTTTGTCACGGACAACTGTATGTTATGTTGTATAATAAAATATAAGACACTTGTTCTATGCTTTGTTTTATTTTAATTAAGAGGGTTTAACATAAAAATATATTTAAGTGGGAAAAACACACACAAAACTCAAATACACGTGGAGGAAGGGGTTCTAGCAAACCAATCACAGCACTTGCGGTCCGCGCAGAATGGACCCACTGTGACATTTTTGGAGAGGTGCACATCAGGCTACCACATAGGCTTCACCAGCATTAAGGAGGATGTGGCCCCTTAAAATGTTACATACCTCTTTTTCATTCAATAAAAGGGACTCAGAGATAAATAGTTAAATTATTCTGTAGAGCTGAACTTGAGTCTCTTAAAAAGGAGTATTTTTAGTGGTGAAGGAGGAAGTGCACCTCTGTCTGGACCTGCCCTGGTGTGCAGTGATTGCAAACACACATTTCAGTAGCCATGTCTTTTTGTTTTATGTCTTCCTGTGGCCAGTTGGTGGTCACTGATTGTGAACTTTGTGTTCTCTCAATGTTCTGTCTTTGACAGAGAAAATATATATAGGCTATGCTTATTGTTTAGATCCAGATTTAATTTGCCTTTTAGGTTTTCATTTGTTTTCTCCAGTGTCCTACTGTATGGGCAGTAGAATAAATGTATCTCTGTAAATTCATAATTTCCTTTAATCTAATAATATTGGGAGTGATGTTTGTGAGCTCTGGTACTACAGAGGTTTTTCTGTGGATTAAGTTCAGTTGTGATGTAAGGTCTTTATATTGTAGGACATCCTCACACATACAATTTAACTATATCCATAATTTTAAGAACTTATACAATTGAATAACTTTAACTTTTTTAATTATTTAAATTTAAAGGTAGACAGTCGGCCTACACACATGAATAATTATTTTGCAAAACTCTGTGTGGAGACCTTCAATTGAATGCAGTATGGCTGTATTCATTAATAAATGGACCCCAACCTCCCTTCCAATTTGTCCTATGGGTAAAATTCAGATTTTCATAATTTCATTTGAATGGTATATGTGAGGTTTTTCAAGTACATTTAGTAATTTAGCAGACATTTTATCCAAAGTGAGTTACAAATGAGGACAATAGAAGCAATCAAAACCAACAAAAGAGCAACAACATACAAGTGCTATGACTAGTCTCGGTTAGTCTAACCGTCACACATAACAGAGCTAGGTTTTTTTTATATTTTGTTTTTCTTTTACTGTAAGTTGTGCTAAAGTAAGTTTGTGTCTTTTATCCTGATCTGATTTGATTTATAGAGCCCATTCGTGACGGTATTGATTTAGGATGTTGTTTTAAGACCATTGAAATCAGCAGATCATCTCTGAATAGAGTAAACATTATACTTCTGTCATACAGTTACAGTCCTGGATTTTTAGAGTGGTCTAGAAGCTCTGCTAATTCAATAATATAAATATAAAGTAAGTTTGGGCTGAGACTGCAGCCATGTCTTACTTTTATTAAAATATTCTGTTCTTGCCTGCCTAGTTTCTAATGCATATATTTGTATGTACATGCCACATAACTTTCACCAAATGCTTTATTCTCTCTCTCAAAGAACCTTCGGTAAACAGTTCTTAAAATAATATTTTTTTCCCCCACTATAAATAACTTGTATTGCAGTGGAAAGTTCCCATGCATGTTCAGTTCTTCGTGGAACCAAATGTTCCAATAAAATAACCTTAAAAAAAAAAAAAAAAAAAAAAATTGCTATTAAAGGATTAGTTCACTTTCAAATTAAAATTTCCTTATAATTTACGCACCCCCATGTCATCCAAGATGTTTATGTATTTCTTTCTTCAGTCGAAAAGAAAGTAAGGTTTTTGATAGAAATATTCCAGGAATTTTCTCCATATTCTTAACTTCAATGGACTCCAAACGGCTGATGGTCAAAATTACAGTTTTAGTGCAGCTTCAACGGGCTATAAACGCTACCAGACGATGAATAAGAGTCTTATCTAGCGTTTCGATCGGTCTATAAAATAATTGATAAACTTTATAAACACAAATGCTGTTCTGTGATGCTCGTTCGTGACTTTGCATAACAGATCGCAGAACAGAGCAAACAGAGCAAGGCGCAGAACAGAGTAAGGTGAGCCTTTGTGTTTCACTATTCTATTCATCAAAGAAACCTGAAAAAATTATACTCCGCTGTTTTCAACAAAAATAATAATCTTTTTTTTGAGCAGCAAATCAGAATATTAGAATGATTTCTGAAGGATCGTGTGACTCTAATGATGCTAAATAGTCAGCTTTGAAATCAGCGTTGAACAAATAAATTCCGTTTTAAAATAATTCAAATAGAAAGCTGTTATTTTAAATAAAAATAATGTAAATAAAGATTTATTTCATAATTCTTGTTATTTCTATTTCATAATATGACTGCTTTTGCTGTATTTTGGATCAAATAAATGCAGGCTTTGTGAGCAGAATAGTATTCTTTAAAAAACATTACAAATCTGTTCAAAACGTTTGACTGGTAGTTAAGTGTACTTAATCGCAGGCTTGTTAATTATTCCTGAATAATTCTCACTCCAGGCTGAACTCTAAAGCTGGGAGTCCTGTTTGAAGTGTTGACCTTTTAATTTTCCTGAACAACATTTACAAAATTCACTGTAGCCTAAGTTAATGTTAGATCTTTTGCTCCAACCGCTGGTTAATGAGGTGATTGAAGTAAAATAAATAAGTTTCAATATACTAAAATCTGAAGTTACGGTAGGAATGTATAGCTAACATGGGGTAATGTGAAGTAATCAGCAATTGTAGGATTTATTTTGACAGGTTGAAGTTATACACTGATTTTCTGTCATGCCCTATGGATCCCCTGAATTAGCCTTGACCACCCCATGTATAAAACTTTAGCTCCGCCACTGAGTATATGGAGAAAATTCCTGGAATGTTTTCATCAAAAACCCTGCTTTCTTTTTGACTGAAGAAAGAAATACATAAACATCTTGGTGGACATGGGGGTGAGTAAATTATAGAACATTCTCATTTGAAAGTGAACTAATCCTTTAATACTGCTCCTACTTATTTGAACAAACCCTAAAATCGTAACTACTGAACTTTAGTGCATACCTCATTGATGCCGTATATGATGGGTTTCCAAAATTCCATTCCAGGACCCACTTAAACAGTATAGCATACTTCAAGACCCACCAAAACATGGGAAGTATGGAGAGAGGAAAAAACACACACTCTACATGAACTACTGGTTCGTCTGGCCAGAGGGTTTTTTTCTCCGTTCTGTCACCGATGGAGTTTTGGATCCTTGCCGTTGTCGCCTCTGGCTTGCTTAGTTGGGGACACTTCATTTCCAGGGATATCACCAACTTGATTGCACAGATATTATTTAAGCTGAACTGAGCTGGACAATGACATCACTGAATTCAATAATGAAATGCCTTTAACAGAAGAATGGGCGTTTAATCTTGTCAATTTACATTAGTGATACATTATTTTCCTATTTTGATATTTTGCAGTTGCTTTGACACATTTTGTATCTTTAAAAGCACTATATAAATAAAGGTGACTTGATTTAACTTGACTCTAGAAAAAGGCATTTTTACGTTAAGCTGCAAAACACATTAAATGTTTAGTCCTTCTGTAGTTGACATTCTCCTGCTTGATCACTGTCTTTTTAAGAACGGTGGAAAGCTTTCTGATAACTTGATCACAGTCGATCAGAGCACTAGCTCTCTTAAGGACCAACATAGAGGGTAAAACCTCAGCACACAGTAGCTCTTAAGAAATGGTGCCGTTAGCAGGGAGAGGTCAGAGGTCTGAGAACGTCAGTGCTTTTGAGCTGTGGTGGACGAGGAGGTTGGGCTTCCAGAAGCACTTCACGGCATAGTTATTCAAACCTCTTGATATGAGCTATAATGGATGTGGTGCACTGTGGCCTGTCTAAAAGCAGACAAAGTGCACTTACAGCTGCATTGACACACCAATTAACTCTATCCTGTTTGTGTATATCTAAATAAACAATAGTTTGCTTGTGTGTGTGTGACATTCTGTGTTCACAAAATGAAAACCCACATCCTCTGTCCCCTAATGTGGGTATGTCTTTGTCTAACTTGTCATTTCTCGCCTGTGTGTGGAAGTGTTCTGTCAAACCACATCCCCCACCTCTGTCCTCAAAGATTGACATTGTGTGACAGCGAGTCTCTGCACATGTCTGGTCTCTGTTTAATGATGTCATAATTATGATATATTGAGTTTGTTAGTAAGGTGAGAGCAGAGAGATAACAAGCATCATGTGTTTCTTGACTCATTGTTGTACACTTCAGGGAAAATACTGAATCTGAAAATAGCAAGTTAAGCCCAAGTTGTTTAGAAAAGGGATATGTGCATTAACTAATGGACACACAAAAGTGTTATTTTTTTATTGAAGCTATAGTATAGTGTAGTGTTGTTGTTTGTTTTTTAAGGTGTAGCTCATGCGAAAAATACAATTCTGTAATTTATTCACTGTTAAGCTGTTATAACCCATAAGAATTACGTTCATCTTTTAATTTATTTATTCTCATCCCTCATTAAAGGTAATCCTTACTATTTAAGCAAATTTTCTTTGTCTTTCAAAAGGACAAAGTTGCTTTATATGCCTAACAGAAATAATTTAGGCTTTTATTCACTTATGAATATTTACCAATGCACATACATAGAACACATCAAATATGGAAGCTCAAACACGTGTGCTTGATGAGAACTGAAAAACCATTACTTTTTTGTTGGTTGTCATTCTGTCACTTCTCTAGTGCACCTGTTGACACTATCATTTCTACCAAAAACAAATCACTGTAACAAATCACATATGATTCCTAACAGGACAGATTGATATCCCAGAAGTTTAATTGACTTGCTGTTATACTGTGATTAAGGGTTCCCTTAATTTTGTTTTAGCTCTATGCATATTAAACACATAAATGTATACATATTAAATATTTGTGTTCAGGTTCCCATGGTTTGGCTTCAGTGTGCTGTCTGCCATGCCTCCCGCCAAGACAGATCAGCTGGACTTGTGGGCGGAGTCAGGGCTGGATGGAGACGATCAGGTGATGGTCGACTTCCTGTTGCCCACAGGAATATACATCCAGATGGAGGTTCCTCGCGAGAGCACCATCCAACACATCAAACTAGTATGTGTGTTTGTGTGCAAGCAGATTCTCTGATCTCTGTTCATTTGTGCTTTAAATAAAATAAATGCTGGTTACACTTTATTTTGATGGTTTTTAAACCCCTTTACACATTTCTTATATTGTTTTCTAAATGTTTGTTTGTATCTTTTTATGGCTTAAATTTGTTTGCTCTAGAGAACTTATCAATCTGCAGTGTAATGTAAAGCCTGTTTAAAATGCAAACATCACAGTTATTATTGTGTATACAATATTCAGTGTAAATTCTTGCAGCGTATGTGCTGTGCACTTGAATTAAATCTTGTGGAATGTTGATGAGAAGTGTGCTTTTTTGTAAGCAATTAGATATACAATTTTCACACAATGGATGATGAAATAAAAACATGGGCTTTAATAGCCATATCTCAAGTATTTGTTATAAACTGTAATTGAATACATTGGTTTTATTATTAATGCAGTTAATTGCAAAGTCTTGCTTTGCTTGAAGTGACCTAGCAGCTACATAGCACCACCCTAGTAACAGCTTAAAACATGTTAACAACCACAAAACAATGCCCAGACAACCAATTTTAGCATTCTGGTGGAATTTTCCAAAGGCAAGCACCTCTGGCATTTTCTCACAGAAAGTTTGAGATTTTAACCATTACTAACAAATATGCAAGGGCACTTAAAAATAAAATTTGTTCAGATTATTCACTCTCGTCCTCTTGCTTTTGTGTTTATCTAGCTGTTATGGAAGGAGGCACATACATACCCTCTCTTCTCATTGCTGGGGGAGATGGAGGGTCACATGTTCGAGTGTGTGAACCAGGCAGCAGTGCACGAAGAGCTGGAGGATGAAACCAGGCGGCTATGCGATGTGCGACCGTTCCTGCCTGTCCTCAAGCTTATCACACGTAACTGTGGACGTGCAGAGCGCATACTAGACTCTAAGATCGGAGTGCTCATTGGGAAAGGTGACACATATGTACATAATCACATGTATAATGAGAGATGTACTTTTAGCTAATATCAAATAGACTGGATGAGACTATCTGGGATTTTTCAGTGACCCTTTCTGCAGGTTAAATTGGTTACCCCAATTAGTGACAACGAGTGACTGTCTTTTTGTGTAATATGAGAATATAATTGTCATTCTTTGTTTGCAGAGCAAAAGTAGACATAGCAACTATAAATCTTATATCTAAAATGCATATTACTTAATATTAACTTTTCTTTTCTGACTATTTTAGTGTTTTAAACATCTATGAACCTTGTAATGTGTGTCTGTTTATGGCAATTAACAGTAAGTGTGTGTGACTCAGCAGAGGCTAATTTGAGAGTGATGCTTTGTATGTATGTAATGTAATACTGTTTGTATGTATGTAATGATGAATCATCATGGGGCTATGATGAATTATCAGGCTCAGCCCGCAAGGCTGATCTACTTACACACTCCACTGGCTGACTTTAAAACACACGCAAACACACATAATATGGGCAGCCTCTCTTGGTGGAGAGGATCAGATTAATTTTTAATGCTCTTTAAATGTCATCATGTGTGTTATCAGGAAGCCATTTGGAACCTTTCCCCAGAGCTCTGTTTCGTAAACAAAACACACTGATGTCATTCACAAGAAACAGATGCTCATTAAAAGAATAGTTTAGTCAGAATTGAAAATTGGCTTTAGTTTTGCAGATCCATTGTATTTTCTTTTTTCTGTAAAAAGCAAAAGAAAAGAACAATTATTCCATGTAGTTTCAAATCCACCAATATTTCGTGCTATATTGCTTAAATCACGCAACTAGTTTGTTGCAGAAATTTAAGTTGACTTAAATTTCTGCAACAAACTGGTTGCGTGAATATCTCCTTGTTCCTCACACACACACACACTTCAAGTATAGTACAGTGCAATTCTGTGAACTATTCCCTTATTAATACATTTACATTTATGCATTTAGCAGACGCTTTTATCCAAAGCTTATAGATTCAGGCTATACATTTCTTTGTCAGTACATGTTCCCTGGGAATCGAACCCACAACCTTTGCGCTGCTAATGCAATGCTCTAACCACTGAGCCACAGGAACACATTAACAATAACACACCGTTTTACTCCTTTATAAAACTTAAAAAAACAATAATTATTTTGGAAAATACCATTACATTAAACATTACAAATGCATAAGTGTTAAAACCATTTTATCTGTGACAGCGGTTCACATTCACACTGAGTTTAACATAATTTTAAGTTCAGATACATTCTCTGCTGTGGATGTTGTTGATGTTGTGAGAATAAAGTCACAGAACTTTGTCACATGGCACAGGTCTTCATGAGTTGGATGCCCTGCAAGACCAGCAAGTAAAAGACTTTCGTTCCAAAATGAAGCGAATCAGCGAAGAGAAGATGCAGCACATGCAGATGATGTCGTGGGGGGAGTGGCTTCGGAGCTGTTACTCCATGCAGCTGGAGATGGGGTCATTGGAGAATTTGATTGACAAACATGAGGGCGTAATCAAAATTACCATGCACTATGACCAGTCACAGGTATGTAGTGTTATTTAAGTATGTAGTATGTTGCAGATGGCCTTACAAATTAAATTAAATAACAGTCATATCCTCTTATTTATCTGTAGGACACAGCCAGCCTGAAAGTGTCATTGCATTGTACAGTAACTGAACTAATGGAACAGGCTCTTAAGAAATGGCAGACCACTCACAGCCCAGAGGAAGACATTGGTAGCTGTAGCGATTATGTGCTGCGTGTCAGTGGCAGACTTGAGTTCCTTTTTGAAGATCACCCTCTTAATCAGTGCAAAGTAAGATACGTTGGGCAAAAATAGCCTTGACATGTTAAACTATATTATCCAAGGTTCACTATTTTAATATGGTCAAATACAGCACACTAATATATACTGTTTTTACAGCAGTGGGAAGCTTAAAGTGTCAAGCTTTGCTGTACCTATAAAAGCATTGCTTCATTCAGATAAGATTTGAAGTGTGCCATATGCTCATCATCGTGCCATTTCAAACCTCTATGACTTTGCATTTGTATGACAATTTTTTTTTGCATACATAAGACCAGTAAGATGGCAATTTTAGAAGTAGTCTATTTGGTTTTTGTGTCTTCTGAAGCCATATATCTTAAAAGAAAGAAATTATTTTTTAATCACTGAAAATGTAACCAAAATTGTGTGAGCTGTATACCTTTACACAAAGTTGAGTTTTTAAATCCTTTAAAGCGACAACTGAACATTACATGTAATGATTTTTTAAATATGTATTAAGTTCTTCAGTTGGGTTCTCTGAATTAGTCAATCTGTTGTTTACTTGCTTTTTGCATGTGTTCACATGTAACATTCATCGTGCATCGTATTACCACAGTCAGCTTTAGTGTAGTTCATCAACATTGCTATCATGCAAAAACCTCTTGAGAATGAGATATACAATAACAATAATTCCGCTAGTGAAATGTGTCGAACTGGTAAGTCATGTTCAGACATCAAACAAAAGAGAGTGCTTTACTAAATGTTGTGTACACATTAGTTTAGTTTCATCATGAGTCTAAAACCAGTCAGGTGAGTGATCAGCGGCAGCAGTGCATTAAGGACATGTGTGGCATGTTTGGATCATTTGTACGATGTAGTCCCAGTAAATACATAAATAAACTCAGACAAATGAACACAGTTGCACACACAGATGTCAGAAATCATTCATTTACATTCTAAAACTTACTGAAGGTTAATCAAAATATAACAGTGTTACTGTGTTTTTTTATGCATGGACCATAGTACCATCATGGTACTTTGAGGCACTTAGTTTGTAGGGGCAAAATTATGATTCATTATTTGTTTGAGAACTCTAATATTAATATATCTGTGTGTTTATGTGTGTAGTACATTAGGGATTGTTTGTTGGCCAAGGAGAGCCCTCATCTGACACTGGTTCACTGTGACGTTGTGAAGACAATGTTTGAGAAGGAAATCAGCACAATTGGATCAGTGCTTGCGAGAAAACCTTCAAACCCTCCTATACCGCTGCCCCCAAAGAAGAGGCTGCCAACGGTAAGGTCACTTTCTGAGTTTCCTGCACTACAGCTAATCAAAGGTAGCACCAAACAGCAATGCAAAAGTAATAATTTTTCTAAACCGATTTCCCAAACATTCCTTTCATCTTGTGTCTCGTCAGTCGTTGTTCAGATAAACAGGCAGTTCCACCTCGAGCTCAAGCCATTGGTTGAGGCAGAAGTTAACATCTCAACAGCTAAAAATAAACCGTGCATTGTGGGTCACAGTGATTACACTCTTTAGTCCCTTACAAAAATGAACCATGGTTTTACTACAAATTAACCATGGGTTTGCAACATTAACCATGTTTTTTTTAGTAAAACTGTTTATACAAATATTGATTATATACTAATATAATCAATACACAATTAAAAAAAGTTGTACTATAATAATGTTTTTAAGGGGTAAGCCTAACTACAAATACAATACTTGTAATTCTTTTTTTCACATTAAAGTGGAATAGGAGAATCTAGAGGTAATTAGCTCTTCTTGCTGTGCAGCTTTTTTACAGACTTGTAATATTTGTTTAATGGCTGGTACGTTTTGTCTTATGTTTGCTGTCATGTAGATGAGTAATGTTGTGTATGTTAAGTATGTGTCTTGACAGATATGTCATGTAAGTCGTGGTCATGTGTAGCGTCCATAGAGTTTGTGTGTAGCGTGCACAGTAGAGTTTCTTTCCTCAAACATGGTCTTGGGTCAATGAGTTTCAAATGTTTTCCAGGAAGTGAGTCAGGCAAGTGTTTCTTAGCACTGATCATGTGAGTTATTTTGCCGATGTTAGATTGCTGACCTCTGCAAAACTGCTGGTGTTAAACCAAACCTGTAAGGGGCTATGTGCATTTATGTGCGCATCTATGTGTTTGAATTAGTGTGTATGAGGTTGCCGTTTCAGAGGTATAGCAACTTGTATGGTGATTTGGACACTTATGCCACATGTAATGTCTGAATATCAATGCATTAGATAAAATAAAATAAAAATATCTATATATGCAACGAAATTGTGCTATACGTTTTCACAGAATTTTTAAAGGTTTAAAAAATGACTTTTCTGAGACATATTTGCAATGACTTTTCAAGGTGTCAGTATGATTCTACAGGATGCCAGATCCTCACGTTTATCAAGTGACCAACACATCTTTTATTTGCAATTAATGTTACTTCAAAGACAATAGAGAGTATATATTTGTACCACTGTAATGTAATAATTTTACTGTCAGAATTTACATATTTCTTTTATCTTTCTCTTTCCTCAGCAGTCGCATACGTGTGTTTTGAAGGTTCATTCTCTGTTTAGAATCAATCTTGGGAAAGGTAATAAGGTGAACGCTGAAGATGCTGCTAAGGTAAACATCACCTCTGGATTCAGAATGATCACTAACCTTACACAAACCTTTATCTGCCTCCTAGTGGCTCAGAATCAGTATTACATTAAAATGTTGGCAAATTGGTGGCTAATTTGTATGAATTTTTAGGATAATTTTCAAAAATCATATGAAATCCCCACCTCGTAAAATAGTTATATTTTCTTATGAGATTGGGTTATTAATGTCTATTTATAAAAGTATATAGAGGGCATGAAATAAGTGAAACAAAAAACTAAATATAATAATAATAATAATAATGCATAAGTTCAATGTGCTGTGTGTGTAAACATGATATTTGCATTTATTTAGCCTTTAGTTCTATTTAGCCTAATGCATTGATTACCCCAGACAGTATTTTTAGAGTATCCCTCACTTCTGTGTACAGAATATGCCAACTCGGCATGTGTACATAGTAAAAAGATTTCCAAGCAACTTTTTTGTTTTGTTTTTTGTATAACAATCTTTAAAATTGTACTCATAATGTATGTTAGCATATTGTTATAGAATTGTTCACCGTGTTTGAGCAAAGTAACATCCTGTCATACGCATTATGCTACAGGCTTCACTTAATATGTTAATCTAACTGTACCTTTACTTTATATTAAACAATTTTTTTTACCAAATCCAAATACCTTGTCTGTAATAATAATAACAATAACGTCAGTCAAACATTTTTTTGTGACTTCGCTATGAGTAGATCCAAGTTCGAGCAGGGCTCTTTCATGGTACAGAGCTGTTGTGTAAGACAGCAGTCAGCAGTGAGAGCAGCAGTCGATCTGAGCATGTGTGGAACAAAACACTGGAATTTGACATCGCTGTTTGTGACCTGCCCCGAATGGCCCGTCTCTGCTTTGCCATTTACGCTGTTATGGACAAAGTGAAGAAACAGAAGTCAACCAAGAACACACACCTGAACAAATACCAGACTATTCGCAAGGCGGGGAAAGTGGTGAGATCAACACAACTTTATTAATTGCACATATTCTTAAGTACTTGTGTTCCAGTGCTCAAATTGACTGACTTGTGTGTGTAATGGGCGATTTACCAAAACAATATTTAGGGATCCCATGCCCCCAAGTCTTATTTATTTATCCTATCTAATAGGGTTTTAACAACCCTCATCCACCCTATTTATACAGTGATGCTTACACATTAACTAATCATATGTTTTGCATGTTATATTTTCTCTCTAGCACTACCCAATAGCATGGGTAAACACAATGGTGTTTGACTACAGAGGGCAGCTGAAGACTGGTGACATTATCCTTCACTGCTGGTCCTCTTTTCCTGGTGAGAACACGCACACATTCTCAGCTTAATAGGGTTTGATTGTGACTTACATGATTGTCTAAACTGCTGGGCAGTTGTGTCATAGGGTTTGTGTCTGTGAAGTTAGAAAAAGACTGTGTGAGTTATCATTTTTTCTGAGTAATACTTAATTTTGTGTAAGGTTGTGCACTGATGTCTTGTAAAGGAAGGAAGTGTGCTCAGGAAATGCCATTTGTTCTGTGTGTTGCAGATGAGCTGGAAGAGATGTTGAACCCTATTGGGACAATTCAGACCAATCCATACACAGAAAATGCCACAGAACTACATATAAGCTTTCCAGAATACTCAACACGACCAGTTGTATTTCCTGCTTTTGACAAGGTATGCGTATACTCACAATATGAGCATGACTCACAAATGTACACATACACTCACAAACGTACACTTAATTTTAGTGTGGATATCTACTAACCAGTTTACTATATATTACTAGTATATAGGCCCTCAACATAGTATATACTTAGGCTAGTATATAGGCTCTCAGAAAATAGTATGATACACTATTTTCCTATTTAATACTGTAAAGCTGCTTTGACACAATCTGTATTGTTACAAGCTCTATATAAATAAAGGTGACTTGACCTCAGACTAGCCACATTACACTGACTGTTTTAATAGAATTGTATGGAGAAAATAGTAGAGTTATCAGAAAATTTGCATCTGCAATCTAATTGGCTTTGGACTTAAGATGCATTTTGTCTTGCAAAGTCAGAAAAGGACTGGCACCTTTAATTTAACGTCTTATGGTCTATTCCAGGGGTCTGCAACCTTCAACGCCAAAAGAGCCATTTTCGCCCCTTTCCTACCGAATAAAATTAATGTGGAGCCACAAAATATTTGATGCCCAAATAAAGATAACACGGCATATAGATAAAGTTTTATATTCAGTTATGTTACAGGGCAGAGGAATATCAATAATTTCAGAAGTCAAATGTAGTAATAATAATAAATAAGTATTATAATATTTATGTATGTATAATTGACAAAAAAAATGTAGTTGGCTCAGAAATAAAATATACTGCTGGACAATAACCAATAATTTGTCTTCTTATTTTTGATAAATATTTTACTAATGACAATTTTATGGTTATGAGTGTACAATCAGTATATACTGCAAACACTTTTTCCATTTTTATCACAGAATAAGGAAGAAGATATATGTGACCCTGGACCACAAAACCAGTCTTAAGTGTAGCAATAGCCAAAAATACATTGTATGGGTCAAAATGATCGATTTATCTTTTATGCCAAAAATCATTAGGATATTAAGCAAAGATCATGTTCAATGAAGATATTTTGTACCGTAAATATAACAAAACGTCATTTTTGATTAGTAATATACATTGCTAAGAATTTTATTTGGGCAACTTTAAAAGCAATTTAGATTTTTTTGCACCCTCAGATTCCAGATTTTCAAATAGTTGTATCTCCCAACAAACCACACATCAATGGAAAGCTTATTTATTCAGCTTTCAGATGAAGTATAAATCAAAATGTCGAAAAATTGACACTTAAAACTGGTTTTGTGGTCCAGGGTCACATATTGTATAGCTTCTGTAACATTACTGTTCATTAATGCTGTGAATTACCACTGTATCATTCATATTTATTACCTGGAGAAGACTTGACAAACACATAAAGCATCGTCTTCAGGTTTCATCAGTTAAGTTTTATGCTTGTTATTCAGCTTAGCTACAGCGATAGCGGGATGCCTGTAAAAATGTACTATTACCTCTCTATGAGTCAGTTTTGGACTTTCTGCGCGAGAGCGCCCTCTGGCTTCGAGAATGAACGAAACCTACAGCGCGTGTAAGTGTTCAGCGCTCCGTGATGTTCACATCGTTTTGGATACGAATAAAATGCATCCAAAACGACGTTACTATGTTTTCTCTTTTAATTTAAAACTATATTTACTTAAATTAGCGCTTGAAAACCTCTACTTTAACACACTTTTGACCGAGAAAAAGTGCAGGGGAATAGTTTAGGTTGTAATAAAAGTCGGGGGTACACCTGTGCTACAGGGAGCCACCGGAGATGGATGAAAGAGCCGCGGGTTGCCGACCCCTGGTCTAGTCCATAATGCAGCATATATTGGTAAAGAATCAGCCACAGAGACAGGAAAAACTGTCTGGCAGTTATCAATTACTGTGTGTGTGTGTATTTGTATTTGTGTGTGTGTGTATATATATACATACACTCACTGGCCACTTTATTAGGTACACCTTGCTAGTACCTGGTTGGACCACCTTTTGCCTTCAGAATTGCCTTAATTCTTCGTGGCATAGATTCAACAAGGTGTTGGAAACATTCCTCAGAGATTTTGGTCCATAATGACATGATAGCATCACGCAATTGCTGCAGATTTGTCGGCTGCACATCCATGATACGAATCTCCTATTCCACCACATCCCAAAGGTGCTCTATTGGATTGAGATCTGGTGACTGTGGAGGTAATTTGAGTAAAGTTTATTCATTGTCATGTTCAAGAAACCAGTCAGAGATTATTTGAGCTTTGTGACATGGTGCATTATCCTACTGGAAGTAGCCATCAGAAGATGGGTACACTGTAGTCATAAAGGGATGGACGTGGTCAGCAACAGGTAGGCTGTGGTGTTTAAACGATGCTCAATTGGTACTAATGGGCCCAAAGTATGCCAAGAAAATATCCCCCACACCATTACACCACCACCACCACCAGCCTGAAATGTTATGACAAGGGATCCATGATTTCATGTTCTTTACGCCAAATTCTGACCCTACCATCTGAATGTTGCAGCAGAAATCGGGTCTCATCAGACCAGGCAACGTTTTTCCAATCTTCTATTGTCCAATTTTGGTGAGCCTGACCGAATTGTAGCCTCCGTTTCTTGTTCTTAGCTGACAGGAGCGGCACCCGGTGTGGTCTTCTGCTGCTGTAGCCTATCTGCTTCAGGGTTTGACGTGTTGTGCATTCTGAATTGGTATTCTGCAAACCTTGGTTGTAACGAGTGGTTATTTGAGTTACTGTTGCCTTTCTATCATGACTAACCAGTCTGCTCATTCTCCTCTGACCTCTGACATCAACAAGGCATTTTCGTCCACACAACTGCTGCTCACTGGATATTTTCTCTTTTCTGGATCATTCTCTGTAAACCCTAGAGATGGTTGTACGTGAAAATCCCAGTAGATTAGCAGTTTTTTTTTTTACTCAGACCAGCCTGTCTGGCACCAACAATCATTCCACGTTCAAAGTCACTTAAATCACCTTTCTTCCCCATTTTGATGCTCGTTTGAACTTCAGCAAGTCGTCTTCAACACATCTAGATGCCTAAATGCATTGAGTTACTGCCATGTGATTGGCTGATTAGCA
Source organism: Gymnocypris eckloni scoliostomus (assembly GCA_027564155.1). Taxonomy (NCBI): domain Eukaryota; kingdom Metazoa; phylum Chordata; class Actinopteri; order Cypriniformes; family Cyprinidae; genus Gymnocypris; species Gymnocypris eckloni. The sequence continues at coordinate 32,892,505 of CM050417.1, forward strand.
ATTTGTGTTACCTAGCACTTGAACAGGTGTACCTAATAAAGTGGCCAGTGAGTGTATATACACACACACACACAAACACACATATCCACTCAACACGTTAAAATGTTAATTAAATAAAAAATATTTTTTCTTATATTTTAGCTTTCCTTCATTCATAGCACTCAGAGTATGCCATTAAACAAATATTTAATATAAACAGTCTTTGTTGTTTCTACATTAATTTGGAAATTCATTGTGAAAATATGTCTGATTACAAATGTTATTGTTGGGTACAATTAATCTTTATTAATTACATAATACATAATATATACAGTGTATATAGAAACGTGTTAAAAAAATAATAATAACATGGCAGTCTCAAATAAAAACTTTTTTTTGTATTGGAATTTTTTTCTGTTAATTCTGTTACATTTTATGTGAACAAAATTTTGGTATAACTTTGCAAAAGTCCTGTTATGTAAGGCTGAATTTCTACCGCGAGTTTCAAACAAAGCTGTGCTTGATCAAAATAAAAATGTGCACTTTCACACCTGGACATTACTTGGCAGTCAGGCAAAAAACTGATTTGCTGATCGCTTGTGGAGAAAATAAAGAATTAATTTCGATAGAGATGTTTATTGGCGAAATAATAGTTCGATAGTAAATGTAAATATAATTTAGCGTGTTTCAAATAAGTGAATCTTGTTAAAAGTTACATGCGGTGGTAGTGCTGGAGCATTTGCTGGACATCAACCGCTGAGTGAAAAGTGCCCACTGCTCCAAGTGTGTGTGCACTTGGATGGGTCAAATACAGAGAACACATTTCACTGCTGGTTATACTATGTATAATTGTGTATGTGAAAAAAATTAAAATAAATTTAAACCGATATATCGGTCGATCTCTACATTAGACGGTCCGTGAACTATCCATTGTTGTGCCATCTGGGTCTGACACTACAATCATTCATAATCAAACATTAGGCAACACTTGTCATGTTACTGGATGCTCAGATATGTATAATTGTTTTTTTTTCTCTCCCATAGATCCTGGAAAAAGCTGCAGAAATAGCTGGAGCAAATGATTCCATGACAATGGTAAAAAGTTTGTTTGTATTTTAGTTTTTTTTTGTTCTCTGAGTTCTACTCATAATTGTATCAAGATTTTTACACCAACAAATATAATCTTTTAAAAGTAATAAGCTATTTTTTGGCCTGTTTCAACCCCTCAGAACAGAACGCTCTATTTGAATAGGCATGGCAGATCGTAGACTCGGAAGTAAATGCCTATGATTGGCTAATAGTTCTATATATTTGACATTGTACATTCCTAGATGGACGCTGCTGTGATTTAGGTCATGCGTAATGCGTAAACAACTCATAACGTTCATATCAAACAATCTGTAGACACGAAGCAATAGTGACCACATAATGAAAACCGTTACTCCCACTTGTGTTGCGACACTACTGTTGGATCCAATATAGTCGGCAAAGCATCGTCTTTTAGTTTCAATCCTTTTGAAAATCCCATGTAACATTTTTCTTTGTTTGTAAACAAATCCACGGTAAAATAAACAAAGGTCCAAGTTTTGACAGATGCGGTGTATTTTAATTTAAAATAAATATGCATGAATCGGTGGGCGGGGCTAAACAAGCAGCGATGTCGATGCAGGTGTTGATGATTTTCTGCGGAGGCGGTGCTTGACCACTCTATTACATCATAGAGTAGAACATTCCAAAAGCTGTCTTTTTTGCAGAGTGACTTCAGTATAACTGTTTTTAGACTAACGAAAACATTTTGAGTTCTGAAACTTAAAGGATGTTTTCATAGTACAATAACCTCTTATGTTAAAAGATCAATGGAATATTGGTTTCTCAGTTCATGACCCCTTTAAAGCAGGCCTAAAAAAAAGGCTGAACTTTATAGCTGGTGCTTCGGTTACTATGGCAACAACAAACATCTGTTTGTTTTTTATCATCATGTCTATCGCGCTCAAGCTTACGTACCATTGCAATTCTTCGTCATCCTGAAGAGTTTTTTCTTCGCATGCATTTGAACTTCTTTCATGGTTTTGGAAACGCATGCTCTTTCATGTGAACTGTCAAATACAGACAAGATAATGTGAAAATCACACAAGCATGGTTCTGTCTGTGAAGGTAAACAGCTGCATGTGTATCAGGGTATTAAATCTGTGAAACAGCATCTCTTTGGCATGGCAACAACTCACTAGTAACGCAACTCAAACAGGCCTCGCTAATCTTCCCCCCTGCCTTGTGTGGGATTTATTTGAATGTAGGATATTGTGACGTACATTCCAGGAACAAAAGTCAGGACTGCAATCGAAGGTTTGGGGGAGTTTAAAAACAGTGCTGACTGATTTAGAGAATAACTCTCTTTGGAGTGGATTTTGTGTGTAGTAACTTTGTAGATCTTTTTCATGCACAAACAGCAACATTACACACTAAGGGAATTTGAAAATATATTTATAAAAAACTAATATAATAGGACCCATTTAATATCATAACCTTCATATAAATTCTGTTGTATATGAGGTGTCTGGATTAATATATTGAAATTAATGTCTGTAGGGTCGTGGGGGTAAGAAGTTTCTCATAGAACTAAAGGAAATCATGGAGAGGGATCCTCTCTCTCAGCTTTGTGAGAATGAGAAAGATCTAATATGGACACTTCGCTACGACTGCAGAGAAAACTTTCCTCAGTCTCTCCCCAAACTTCTGCTGTCTGTTAAATGGAGCAAACATGAAGACATGGCTCAGGTATACTCACAAACCTACACAAACATTAACCAACAGATGTGTTGAAACTCAAGCATCTTTCAAAATTCTCTCTGTTGTGCTGCAGCTACAGGCTTTGCTGCAGATTTGGCCCAAACTAAGCCCTCGCGATGCCCTAGAACTTCTGGATTTCAATTACCCTGACCAATATGTCAGAGAATTTGCGGTCAACTGCCTTAGAGATATGAGGTGAGATGTCCACGCTGTCAGAGAGCACATTGTCAAGGAACCTCATAAGAAATGCTGAAATCCCAAATGTTTGTTTCTGTGTGTGTTAGTGATGATGAGCTGTTGCAGTATTTACTGCAGCTTGTGCAGGTGTTGCGCTATGAGCCATACTATGACTGCGCCCTCAGCCGTTTCCTCATGGAGCGTGCTCAGTCCAGCCGCAAGATTGGCCACTTCCTCTTCTGGCATCTCAGGCAAGTGTATAGATGTGATGAAGCTGGAATATGTAAATACTAGTGGTGGGCATAGATAATTTTTTTTAATCTAAATTAATCTTGGAATATATCTAGATTAATCTAGATTAAAATGGCTCATTTGAATTCTGCCGAAGGCATTCAGAATATGTGTGCTACCCAAATAATGACTAAAAGTAAGTCTTTGAGAACGGGTTTCTCAAGCCAGGTGGCGCATTAGACCAGGGGCTCATCTCCTGTTTCCAAAATGCATCACAGACTTTAATCTTTTCCCGTCCCAATCCCACGAAAAAACTGGAGGAAAATCCCGTTCCACTCCCGGAAGAATGACTCCCATTCCCTCCCACTCCCGTGTTGGGTTGTTTTATTTATTTTTTTCTCGATAACTGTCAATTACAGTAAAAATATAGTACAGATCACAGCGTGCCCACCTTATTAGTTGAATAAAAACCCAAAATGTCGTTTTTTGTTATTATATTGAACTGAAAGTCCATTTTATGCACAGTGTTGCACAGATTAAATTTCATGTAAATCATCCATGCTAACACACACGTCTTCTATTTTAATTTTTTAGACATTTCACTCTCTATAGATATATTTTTCAAAGACGGAGTTTCTAAGTTTCTCGCTCAAGTTCACATGAGACCTAAAGCGCATCCTGTTTGCTTAAAAGCGCAACGTTTCGTTGTTATTCTGAGTGGACACAAATAAACGTAGAGTCTTTACAGATTCGAAAGATATATTAGGCTACTTTTATCTGTATGACCAAGAATGACGGAGATTTTAAGAGCAAGTGAGCGCACCGGAGCCTGTCCTGCAGCAAACGTGCTTCCTCTCTCCACACAAACACTTCAATAGCGCACATTTCTCTAGGTTAACATCATATTGAGCGGCCATGTAAAGTTGCTACTACATACATCTTTCAGATGAAAAGCCATATTTGAGGTTGATGAATGATAGGTGAGCGCAGAGGCGATTCTAGGGTGAGTGGATATCCGGGGCTAAGCCCAAAGATCCAAGATCTGCTATTACTTCATATCGATGATTGGCCAGTTTATATGAAGTTTATTATCAAGTGTATATGTCAGTCAGAAGTACGAGCTTCCGTGGGCGGTTCCTGACGGGAGTAAACTGCGGTTCATCATTTTAATGCACATGAAAACTCAGTGATGATGATGCGTACAGGGCATGGTCATAAAAACATTCGGGGCTTTTCTGAAAACATTCGGGGCTTCAGCCCCCTTAGCCCACCCCTAGCGCCGCCCCTGGGTGAGCGTTTGGATGTCCTGCCCGATTGTATTACCACATAGACCAGCCGTTAACAATCTGTCCATCACGGACTGCGAGCCTCTAGTTCGAAGACTCGTTCTCGCCCCCTACAGTGCAATTCGGCTAGGTATACATCCGCGCTAAAATATCAGGGTGAAAGTCATCATAGCTTGCGTAGTATAGACCCAGCTCCCAACCCAACTTTGAGAATAGATTAATAGATATTTTTTTATCGCCCGATAAGAGTCTCACGTTAACGCAGCACGTTAACGCCGATAACGGCCCACCACTAGTAAATACATTAGTTCACCTGGAATTTCAATATACTTATGCAGAAACTAGAGTTTATGATTGCGTGTGTTGTACATTACAGGTCTGAAATGCACATGCCAGCCGTGTCGGTTCATTTTGCTCTGATTTTGGAAGCATACTGCCGAGGCTGCATCCCACACATAGAAGTTCTCAAAAAACAGGTGCGTTATTTTCATTTTTTCTCATTTAATTTTGTCATTTTCTTTTTTAAATTTAATTTAGAGATAGAATTTATTGTATTTTATATAAAATCAGAATACACACACATGATTATAGATGTAGCCAGAAGATGGAGTTCAAAGCAACATGAAAGCAAAAAGTCTTTACATCCCAATAATAAATTCCGCTACAAAGTTGAGTTAGCTATAATGGACATTGGTTTCCATTCTGATAAGTGAATTAAAGGTCCCATATTGTCAAAACTGACCTTTTTCATGATAACTGAGGTCTAGGGGCTATGTAATTACCATATAAGTTTCAAAACAGTCAGTCCACAGTAAAATGCACACAGCCTGCATAAAGTAGCTGTGCCTTTTCACGAGCCCTTGTAACTTCTGTAAAAATGTGACGTCCGAACTACTCAGTCACTGCCTTCAGTCACCATCCCGAGCACCGCCCCATCCATCATCCAGCCACAATTAATCACAACATTGTATATACAATTACAAATGTTTATATATAAATCGTCAGTTTGTTGTTTTACACACATGCACACAGACATTATTTCATACACAACACAGTTGTGAGATGCAAGAAATCTTTAGATGCGCTTATAACAACAAAAGACGATACTTAATTGAACCTTTTCTGATAAGAAGTGTGCGCTGCAAACGCAATCATGTTTCACGATCGTTTCTGTCCAGTCTGCTCATTTTATCACGTTTAACCACAGCTGTCGTCTGTCTTTTGTCTGGCAGTGGCAGCAGGTATGCGATCAAATTTCTAATTTGAGGCTATATTACATCAATTCTGGCTCCTAACATCACAACAAGATGATATTTTAAGCTACTTATGTAGCCGAATCTGCTCTGGTTTTAATGGGCCGCCTCCAGTTTTCCCTTTGTTTTGCTTCCAGTTTAGCACTGTAATGTAATTGTGACGTTGGCCCTAACTAGTTACCTGTGCTTGGCCTAGCCGTGCGTCACTCCGAAAACAACAGGCCAATCATGAATATTAATTAGACAGTGCAAAATCAACCTGTTTTTCGCAGAGCTTCTGAGAAAAGTAAAAATATATTTAGATTGTTGGTACTTATACCACAGATAAATATTCTTAAGGACATCAAAACCTAAAATAAAACTCCAGAAAGGTGTAAAATATGGGACCTTTAAAGCAACGCAACTAACAGAGGTTCAAAGAGGCTAACTACTGTTCACCAATTTTTTATATATGTTAAAGGGAACAGTGTCAAAAATAACAAGAGCAAATGCCAAACATGGACAAACTTATTAGCAAAGAGGAACAGCGCTTAAGAAACAAAGCTCGCCAAAAATGACAGTTGGACATTTCACAATAAAGTCAAAAGTACAGCTCAAATGATCACAGAATGAGTCCCCTCTTCTTGTGCAGACTGAATCAGAATCAGACATTGAATCAGTCCTGTGTTCTTCTGTTTGGTACAGCTCTGCTACTCCGAGGAATAAGTTTAGGTTTCAGAGAGTAGTGAGAATGGGAGAACGCGTTATTGTGTCTGACTTAACTTCCCTTCAAGATCTGCACTTGTCAAGGGTTAAGAAACGGGCTCTGATGATTGTTTGTGATCCTTTACATCCTGCATTCAATCTTTTCAGACTTTTACCTTCTGGAAGGCACAATAGTCTAGTTAAAACAAGAACTACCAGATTGCAGAATAGCTTTTTTTCCAAGTAGCTATAAAAACTCTCAATTCTAACATGTAACTTTGTAATATTTTGTAATAAAACCAGTTTAATATAGAGCTATTATTTCAGCTCCGGGAATTAGTTATTAAATATTAAATATTGCTTGGTTAAAAGTAATATTAATATTTAACTTAGTTATACTGTATTAAGTGATCGTCCACCGAACACTAGCCTCAGCATATCAAATTCGAGCTTAGGTAGCTTTCTCTTTATGGCAAATAAGGATAAAACTTCAAATCACATCCCAGAGACAATTCTTTATGAAATGAAAAATGGTTTATTCGTAATACTGCTATTCTAACATAAATGGATTAACTGATGAGACACAAAATACATACACACAAAGACATGCATAAGGGATTTTGGTAAGTAAACTCCTAAAGCTAAAATTAGCCCTTTTAGCTATTTTAACGCTTGATTCGACCGGAAAAGATCACGACAGATGCCTTATGCTCTGTTACTGCATTCAGATCAAATTTTTACCAGTTCAATCAGCAATATAGATTTAGTTAGAGGTACTTGCTTTCGTTGTTGAAGCAGGCTGGATTTTGGTTTTGTTTCCTTCAAATGCGTTGCTCTGGTCTTTGTCCTCGGAAACCACGTGGGTGGTTCGTGCGTCTCCGGGTGCTCTCGGGTGGAAACACGTGATATGTGGATGCTGCCGCGTGACGTCACAGAAGGCTTTCCTTTCGTCTGTAGGCGTTCAATTCGTTGTTCTTTGATGTTGTGCCTTCTATCCTTGAATAGATGGTTGGTTTAGTCGGTGTCGAGGCAAAGTTACGAGCGCAGCTCCAGAGATGTTCAAGAGAGAGAGCCACGAGAGTCAAGCGCCAAGAGTCAAGCCAAGTTCAAGAGAGCGTCAAGAGAGAGCGATTTGCAACTGGCGCGTTGTTTTTCAACAGTCCAACTTGCCCCTCCCCACGGGCGGCTTGTTGAATCCGATGGTTCGTATGGGGCGGAGCCCCGCCCATGTCCAGGCTTGCTGGGGGGGGACCAAAAGTTCTGTGATATCTCATGCACTTTAAAGATCGATAAACTTACTGATCTTTATACATGTATAATTATGCAGGGTGCTAAAATTTAACGGTCATCAACACAGTTTGTCACAATTCGAGGCTAGCTTTCTTTAGAGATCAAACACTGCATTTTAAAAACACACATCACAGTTTATGCCGTTTTAACACATGACTAAAAATTACCCACGTTGTTCTAAGTAACTCGCATTCAAAATCATCACATCAGGCCTCTGAGGGAAAGAGTACACATCAATATCCATATATTTATTTGTGTAGATAGTTATACGTGGAGAAAATGTCAGGAAAAAGGTTTTCCTTTGTCTGTCCGAAATGGACCAGAGTATTGCTTCGTGCTGGGAGAGAGGGAGGGGTTGAAATCCCCTCTAGGAATGTAGCCATGAAGGCGTCCAGAGCCATTCCCGGAGCCGTCCGTACCTTTGCACGAGAGCGTTAGTGATGGGATCAGTTGACCTTCTCCCTTTTGCATGAAAGGGAGGACTTTTGGGTAATAATTCATTTCTGTTGCTGGGTTGGAATTCTCCGTGTGTGTCTTCAGGTTGACATTGTGTTACAATTGTAATGTTGTATTTTTTTTTTTTTGTGTGAGTGTGTGGTTGGGACGCCTCCTACCGGCAGTAAATTCCTTGTATGTTATGCATTCCTGGCCAATAAATGTTTTTGTTGTTGTTGTTGTTCTTTGATGCAATGTCAAAAGTAAGATTTCCACCTTCCCGCAGAGTTTGACTGCAGCCTACTCTAACACAACTGCCTTATGATAATCTTGCAGACCTTCAAGGCATAAAAAATTGTGTACTGTTAAGAGCTTGATTTGATGAAGATTTTTGCAGCTTGCTTGTCACTCAAGCCTGCTCTCCTGTGGCTTCATGGAATAGTGAAGTATTGGAGTTGTACTTTAGAATCGCTTGAAGTATTTACTGTAAATTTGGAAATGCTACTCAATACACATACTGCTTTTCACATAGTATAGTAAGCATATTCAGACACAAGATCTGATTAGCTCCTTTTGGTGAGTTTAATTAAGGTTGGTTCTAAAATCTGCAAGTTGACCCTACAGGAGCAGGATTGGACACACCTGATTTTACATGGAAGAGGCTTAACTTTTTATCGCTTGCCACTTTATGGGAATTTTTAGGATCAGTCACTTTTTTGTTGTAATTTTCATCTCTAATTCGCCTTGGATAGAAACATCTATAGGCCTCCTTACTTTTCTAGCTTCTAAAAATCACTAAATATTAGGGATGTGACGAGATCCCGTGGCACGAGATCCAACTGGTTTCGCAAGAACGTGACGATATCCTAGCAAAGTATTTTGCAATGTTTATATTAGAGCTGCACAATTAATCATTAAAAACAGCCTGCAGTTATCCCTACTTAAGACTGTCTTTCTGCCATGTTTAACACAAACAAGACTTTAGAGCAGAAGGCAAAGGCTAGTATGGCATCACTTCACTTCATAGAGGATTCTATTATTATACGACGGTCAGAACAGAATTTATAAATATAGCCGAACTGACGCCTTTAGTCAGAATTCACAACCGCATTCAAAGCTGCGCTGAATGAACGGGACAGCAAGGGACATCGAGTTGCCTATATAATCATGACTGGTTTAATGCACTGACAGAGACGGAGAAGGATAAATTATTTGCGTTCATCTTAAACCGGAGCTGCAGTCAGTGCTGTGTGTGTGTGTTTGTATGTGCGTGCGCGCGATCGCGAGAGCTCTCAGACGCGTGCACCAAACGCGCTCTCTGCACTCGCTAACAAAGCATGTAAACTCATTGTTAGTTGTTTAACTGTGTGATGTATAGGACAAGCCTTGACTGGGCTCATTAATTTAAAAAGAAACTTCCCGGTGTTATGACGCCATTTTTGATTCTGTCGCTCTCATGTCCTGAATACGGTTGTGACTTCAGCTGTTTATTCATATACAGATATGTATTCAATCAGATGTTTTAATTTGCTGAATAAATAAAACCTTTCAAATCTCTCACCTGTAAGCAACTGCTGTCAGTCCCAAACAGAACTGTGTATGCACCATAATGTGCATTGCTATTGATTATATCACTGCCCTGTAATTCTCTTTCTTTCGTTCTTTCTTTATCTTTATTTTTTATTAATTATTATTTGTCTCTCTTTTCTTATTTTTTATTGTAATTTTTTTCTTTCATTTTAATTTTTTCTTAATTATTTATTGTTATTTATGTTTCTCTCTTTTCTTGTTATTATCTTTATTGTTATTTTTTTCTTTCCTTTTTTGTTGTTGTTATTATTATTATTTTTTTGTAATGTATTAATTCATTATGATAAAATATTTGAATAAAATAAGATTAATAGCAGCATTTACTGTTATTATATATTGATAGTTTAATTAAAGAATTCATCAACTGATGAGAAAATAATAAATAGATTAATTGAAAAATAATCGATAGATTAGTCGACAATAAAAATAATCGTTAGCTGCAGCCCTACAGATATTTAAATAACAGAAGTACTGGGAAAAAAGTTATAGTTTGTGTATAAACACTAATTGTCTACAGTAGCGATCAAAACGAAAGTATCTTAACACTTGTATTGTAATGTTTATCATCTTCCGTCCAGGATGTGGCGTCAACCCGTATAAAACATGCATTTGACATTGAATCATTCATTCAGGAGATTCCAACTGTGAAACATATCTATATGAAGTGAGACATTGACTCCTTCATTTATTTGTTTTATTTTATTTTGTTCAAATGAATATATGTGTATATATATATATATATATATATATATATAAGACTCAAGCAATGAACATTTTGTCAGAACCACTAGTAAATTACGTTTATTTTGTGAGAAAATTGTGATCTCCAATTTATAAAAAAAATGCTTCTCAATTTATCCAGAATTGTGCAGCTCTAGTTTACATGTTGTTTATTAGCCTTCTGAATATAATTCATAAAAAATAAGTGTAATTTCATAAAGTATAAGTTGATTTTAAAATGCACCTACATTTTTGGCATTTTGTGTTTTTCAGTTGAATGAAAGATAATTTTTCCCTATATATTTCATCATTGAGGATCTTAAAAAAAAAGACTAAAAATCTTGTTTTCTGTTCTGTTTCTTGTTCTTGACGTTCTCCTGAACCCAGTCTCGTGTCTCGTCTCGTCTCGTCTCGTGGGATAAATGTCTCATCACACCCCTACTAAATATTTATGGTATTAAGTTCTAGATTGTAAAGTGTACATTCCTTCGAAGAACTACAGGCTTTTCTTCTTGAACACTGACACACTAGCTGGGAATCCATGCAAGTGTATTTCATTAATGCAAACGAGAATAATCAGTGTTTCCATCCAATGTGATTTTGTTTAGGTGTCAAAACATGTTATTGTTTTGAAATGAATACATTTATTCATTAAATGTGTTTGCATAATTGTTTTTTGCACATTTCTTCATTCTCATTTTTTTTTTTATCCACTCAGTGTATTAGATTTTTTTTTCTCTTGTTATTTTATTACATTTTTTATGTGATCGTTTTTATGTGGAACTTAACATTATGGTGTTTTTGTAATTATTTTGAAGGTTGAAGCTCTCAATAAGCTGAAAGCTTTAAATGGGCTGATTAAATTGGGCACAATAAAAACTAAGACGAAACAAGCTCATCTTAAAGAGGCCATGCTGACCTGCCTTAGACAGACGGGATTCATCGAGACTCTTTCTGACCTGCATTCACCTCTCAACCCCAACATATTGCTCGCTGGAGTACAGTAAGATCTCTGTGTGTGTGTGTGCGTGTGTGTGTGTGTGTGTGTGTGTGTGTGTGTGTGTGTGTGTGTGTGTGTGTGTGTGTGTGTGTGTGTGTGTGTGTGGTGGTTTATGCATACAGTGTTTTCAAACTAGTACACTGCACATCAGTTGAATTTCATAAGATTAATGAACTATAATTAACTATATTAGTTGGTAGGAATTGTTTATTCTCACAATTAATCAAAAGTAAATATTAATAAAATAACATTAATAAAAAAGTAAATATGCAAAGGCCTTCATACTTGCATAATAATCTGGTTAGAAAAAGTTGTCTGTATGGCAGGTGGTTGGGGAAATAGATAAGAAATAAATGTGTAGTGGTATCAGTTGAAAATGAAAGTGTTTTTAAAGACCCAGTCAGTTATTATAATTTGATGGAAGATTATATAGACAAACATTTGTATGTTGAATATTAATACTAATCCGGAATACTGTTATGAATACTGTAAATGTTGGCATACTACTGATTTCATGTACTGCTCTTCACATAGTATAGTAGGCATATTCAGACATGAGACCGGTTAGCTTGTTCTATTGTGTATTAAATTGTTGTTGCAGTAATTTCAGATAAAATTCTGCATACAACAGTAAGAATAACTTTTCTGTTTCTCTGCCAGTGTGGAGAGTTGTAAGTACATGGACTCTAAAATGAAACCTCTGTGGATTGTTTACAACAACAAGCTGTTGGAAGGAGACACAGTGGGCATCATCTTCAAAAATGGAGATGGTGAGAGACAGATGGCTCAGATAATAAAACACTGTCACAAGATTAGATTAAATAAACTTTTGAATATCTGCCTTTCTCAGACCTGCGGCAGGACATGTTGACTTTACAGATCTTAAGGTTGATGGATCTGCTGTGGAAGGAGGCTAACCTGGACCTCAGGTAAAGTGTGTGTGCCTGTGTAAGAATCTGTGTGTATTCTGTTGATCCTTATGTTTCTCTTTGTACGTGTGTGAGTGTTGAGGGAGTTAATTATACATGTGGTTAAGAAGGAGAATGTTAAATCGTTTGAGAAGAGACGCTCATGTTCAACATTTTCCTCTCCACTTTGTTTGAACATTGTTTGATTGAATATGTTTTTGGTCACAAGCCAATCAAAATATTTTTGAGTTGTGATGCCCCTTTTCCATTACTTCACACTTAATATTCAGAATATTTTGTCCTCAATCATTGAAACTATATTTGGAAGCACACACTCAAAAAAAATATTTTTGCTCTTTGTTTAATTTCATTAATTAAAATGAGCTCATACAACATAACTCTTGGTAAAAATGGTCCCAACTTAATTGTATTAAATATAAACAATGTAATTTAAAAACAATTAGGTTTACACATTTTTTTTAATTAAGTCAACAAGAATATTTTTCGTTCGATTTTACTTGTGTAACTAGGAAGTGGATTTCCCTTTCCCTTTCCCATCATGCTTTGCACAGGGCTGGATAAGGAGAGTAAATCTTGAAATAAAATGTTATTTTAGGCATTTTTTATTTAGATGATAAAATTGGGAGACTTGTTAATGTTTAATGTTCTTTTATGTTTGTATTTAAAAGAGTTTCTGGTATGTTAGTGTTTTGGGGGGTTACCATTGTGGTAAAGTGTAGAGCATGTGCTTGGGTTGAGGACCAGCTAACATAACACAAAGTTGTTTTAATAACAAAGAAACCATTATGGGCATGCCATGGATGTAACAATATCATCATATGCTATGCCTAACAAATTGGCTAATGCCTAAAGTTAAGTAAATCCAACAAATAATTTATTTTGAGTGTAGAAACAATTTATTATCCAGTTAAATGTTTTAGTAAGCATAAAAACATCACTTCATCAATGTATCAATTTAATTGAAACTATATTTGATCAAATTGAGTTGGCCCAACTCAATTACAATTCATCCAATGAATTATTTTTTTGAGTGTAGGCTACTGATGTTAAAATCACAATGTAGCGGCTGGATTGCAACTATTACATATATAATTTGCCTATTTACATTGTCTATTTTGTATGTATATACCTAATTTATCTGTTGTATTTCTTTATTTGCTTATCATATTTTATATTTTACTGTGCCCTGCTGTTGTTTTGTGCACAGGCATGGCATGGCAAAACTTTATGACCCATTTTTTTTTGTAGTCTTCACTGAAGGAATTTAAGTTTATACAACAAGATTACAACAACTCATTTCAAACAAATTCGATTTTGGTGGAAAAATTTAATTAAATTTCGTGGAAAAGTTTACTCTAATTTCGTTCAACAACTTTTTTTTTGAGTGCACTACTACAGGTGTATTTGCATTAGATTTATAATCCTAACTGTACTTGAATGCCTATTGACATTAGAAACAAAGACACATATATGATGTGCAGATTTTGAAAATAATTAGCAAAAATGCTATCAAACTGAATAAAAATTGCCCCATAAATAAAAAATAGAGAAGCAAAAAATGCCCCTGCACAATTGAACTAAATCTATTATGGCTCTAAAGATTAAAATTAATTGGGAACATTTATGAAAAGTGTCCATTTGTGGAATTACATTTAGATTTTTACGCAATGTTTATTTTTTCAAATGATATATATCAAATCTTTTTTCATAAATGTCTTGTAGAATTGTGCCTTATGGTTGCTTGGCGACAGGAGATCACTCTGGTCTGATTGAGGTTGTGTCATCAGCTGATACCATTGCGAACATCCAAAAAACAAGCAGCAACATGGCCGCTGCCGCTGCCTTCAATAAAGATGCTCTACTGAACTGGCTCAAAGACAAGAACTCTGGGTGAGTTGGACATGTAGTAGACTATGATGTCTCACATGAACAGTTTTTGATTATTTGATTGGCAGCCTTCATGTGCTTGCCATCTCTTTTTGTGAATTTCAGTATAACTAAAGATTGTTTCTTTTGAATGGCAAAGCTTGATGTTGCAAAATAATCTTATCTAGCTCCAGCATGCTAGCAGTTCTTGGCACTCTAAAATGTTATATCAGAAGTGACTGTAGTCATGTTCTTATTAAATATAGTTGCTGTTTGAGTCCAAACTAATTTGTGATGTGGTGTGTTGACATAGAGATGCTTTGGAAAAAGCCATTGAGGAGTTCACTCTGTCGTGTGCTGGTTATTGTGTTGCCACCTACGTCTTGGGCATTGGTGATCGGCATAGTGACAACATCATGGTTCGCAGTACAGGGCAGGTGAGTTGGACAACCGCTCTATACTTGAAACCACGTGAATATAATGTTTCTAGAAGATATATGCTGCTTCAAAATGGCACTCTTAATCTTTCTTGGTCTTCTGTTGATTAAAATAGTTTAAATACAATTATTTTTAGATTAACAGGATATTTATCATGTTGATATTTATTATTTATTTATATGTGTTGTGTGTGTGATGTGTGTGTTTCAGCTGTTCCACATAGACTTTGGCCATATTCTAGGAAACTTTAAGTCCAAGTTTGGGATCAAGCGTGAACGTGTTCCTTTCATCCTCACACATGACTTCATCCACGTGATTCAACAGGGGAAAACAGGCAACACAGAGAAATTTGGAAAGTTAGTGAAAAACTGTTTCATATTAAAAACGTTTCATATTATCTCGTTCACTCTTAATGCACAAGTTTCCTGAAACATCATTTCAATTTTTCGTCATTTCTAATGATATAGGATCCTACTTTAACAGTGCTTTGTATATGTGTGTAGTTTTAGGCAATACTGTGAGGAGGCGTATCTGATACTGAGAAAGAATGGAAATCTCTTCATCACACTCTTTGCTCTGATGCTCACAGCAGGCCTGCCAGAGCTGACTTCTGTCAAAGATATCCAGTATTTAAAGGTAAAGACATGTCCAGTTCAATGTGAAAATGGGAATTGTAATCTTGTTTATTCTCAGATTAAGTGAACCCATATGACGTTACTTCTTCCCTTCAAATCGCTACTTACTAATCTTAGCTATCTCAGTTATTACACATTTGCGTCATCACTGGGTAAAGAACAATACTAGTTTATGATTACTATTACTTACAAATCAAAATTCTGTTGAAACAAATCAAAGAAACAATTAAATATTGGATTATAGCACAACCATCATGTTTAGAACACATCAAAAACATTAGTAATTCAGTAAAATTATACACTTTCATTTCATCACCACAGATCAGAAATTCTGAAACCTACTCTGCAGAAACATATTCAACATAATTAATACAAACATACAACAGATCCAGTATAAAATCTTGCATAGAACACAAGATATTTAAAATGGGACTAGCAACTTGCACTCACTTGCGCTGGATTGCAAGCTTATTCATGCCTCATATACTGTATGCATGTGTATGTGGAAAACTTGCAGTGCTTAATGATCCTCAGTGTGTAAATTCTGTTAATCATAAATATATTATTACCATACCATCTATTCATTGAAATATTTATTTTTCTCCTCTTCTCATTTTCTCTCACCTCCACCTTTAAAGACATTGTTATTATAATCATCATCATCTCTCTTACTGTCTCCACCTTTGCTGGCAGGAAGGTTGGGAGGGAGAAGAGAGTGGAAAGACAAGGGGGTGGAGAAGAGAGGTGGAGGCAAAGAAGCAATTTTCTTTGTAAAAAAACAACAACAAAAACTCGTGCCTAATTGCCCTGTCATCTATATATAATATGCTTCTATATTGATCTGAACCTTTATTTATATACCTGTTATATGTCTATATTTGTTTGTTTTTGAGTTGGTGTCCTGCAAAAAAGGGACAGAGAACCTAATGAAACCATTATAACATCAATTTAAGTTGATGCATAGCTCTGTTAAAAGTGGTGATTTAGAAAATAATGACACCATCTGTATGTTTATGTCTTCCAGGACTCTCTGGCATTAGGTAAAACTGACGAGGAGGCCCTCAAACAGTTCCGGCAGAAGTTTGATGAAGCTCTGCGAGAGAGTTGGACCACCAAAGTCAACTGGATGGCCCACATTGTGGCTCACCGTTCATAAACCGAGGGAAACACAACATCAGGCTCCAAACTGAAGTCAGGGTTTACCATAAAGCACTATTAAATTATGATCATATGAAATCGAAGACCAAATCGCATGAATCTAAGTGCTCTTCAAAGGTCTGGTGTCTGCAGGAATAAACAAAAAACTTGTAAGCTTCTACGCTTTCTTTATTCTGTTGAATATCAGCCTCTGACCACAGGAGAAATATAGAAAACCCTTGCTTGACATCGGATATAATTGCCTTATACAAGATAACAAAAGAGAAAAGTTCAGCTTTTTCTTCCTCCACTGAAGAGTCAAACAATACGTAACTCACATCCTTCTAGAAACGGGAGTCCCTAAAGCACGGCACAACAACGCAAGTTTTGGCCATCCAGAAAGATGTTTATTGTGCAACCATGTTAACATGTTGGGACTCAGACTTTTGAAAATGGACCAATCAAAGCACAAGCTTAGAGAAAGTGCATCTTATCATACCAAAAGGTAAACATGTGCCTCACTGCACAAGAAACTTTTTTACTGTATGTGCCAGACTACTTTATTATGAAGAATAGTCTTAAAAACACTGGAACCATGTTATATGTATAAATATTTGATGAGTTTTAAATGTTGTAATAGTATAGCACTGTTCCTATATACCACAGTACTACTTTATATAGCAGAAATGGCTGTAATTAAAACAATTGGATGGCTTCACACACAGATGTTCAATGAGGATCACTTTGAACAAATGCTGTGTAGATGCAGGACCTTCCTCTCCTCTGTTTATAAAAGCTCATGTAGTTTGTTCTTTGGTGCTAGCCATAAAGAAAAATCCCGCATCATATGTAAGCACAGCATTGTAGCCAAATCCGTTGTTTAATGGTTTAGACCAGAAAATTTTTTGGCACCTTTATTTTAAGAGTAATTCACAAATGTATATGGTCGTACTATATGCCTGCAAATCAAAACTCACAATTTCAACCACCTGTTTATTTAGAATATCTGCACAAAAGACTCAGAGGACCAAAAAGGGGAGGTCTAACTGGCATGACAGCTACTGTCTACTGACAGCTCAGGCAGTAGTAATTACTGATTAATGCCTATATTGTAAAGCACAGAGTAATTATCAATGTTTTTTTACTACACATAACATTTTGTCTCTAGTGCTGCTTCTCTTTTTGGCTGTGTGACTAGGGATGCACTGAGCATGTTATTTTTACACTGAATATATGTGTGAATGGGAAGAAAGTCAGTGCTGTGATATAATGAGATTATTAAGAGCAATGCAAAGATTCTAGGACCAACATTCCAGAGAACTACGCGTTAATTTCCTGTGCTGTTATGGTATATGAGAGTAAGATTTGTGCCTATCAAATACATTTAATTTTACACTAGAACAGGTTATACTCGAATGCCCATTAGCCCTACTCCTTATGCTATATTAGAAGACGTCTCAATGCCTTAGTGCAATATGCAAATTTAAAAGTGCAACTGTAAAACTATTTTGAGAGTGTGTGTGCGCTCATGCTGCTGTATGTTACACTGATGACCTTTGATTTCACTGAAACTTTTAATACAGGCTTTGCTCTGTCTTGCCCATTTTATAGAAATACTATTAAAGTTGTTTTCATTTAACTCGTTTTTTTATTTCAATTTGATTTATAAAAAAAAATATAGAAAAATGTTCAAAACCGTTTTAGAGTTTGGTCCAAAATAAAATTAAACCACTGCAGTTAAGGATTATTTTTATGCAGCTAGTCCTTTTTGAAACTTTTGGACCCCATCAACTTATAGACCGCATGAGGGTAAGGGTAAGTATGTGATTTTTGCGTGAACTGAACTGTTCTAGGAACAGACCAACCAATGTCTCTACTATATGTGCAATGACCCGTTAATACATTTGTTTACACAGACCTGCACAAAAGTGTGAAAATATATTTAGTTCGTCATGTGAGATTGGAAATTTCATTTTTGTGAGTATAATTAAAAAGATTTATATCGATATATAAAGAATTTTTTATCAGTCATGTCCACCGTTCATGTCCTCATGAAAAATACCTTTACATCCTCTGAAGCTTTACCTAAATTAAACTCTTGACAGCAATATATAACAACAAAACATGAAAAAGGTTTGAATAATTATTGAATACACTGTACAGTGTACTGTACTGTATACAGCAGTGGTTCTCAGCTCAATGGACTGAAATGTGTCCGATAAGAGAGACAGAGGCTGTGTTCGAAATTGCCCCTATACGCCGATTTCACGCAGCCGCCATTTTGAAATCGAAAGCGAGGCTCCGGTGGGAAGAAACCCGGAAGTAAAGGTAAACAACAATGACTTGGACTACCAACCTAGAGCTGCTACCGCGATTTAATATTGCAGATGTCGAAAAATGGGCCGATGAAGGATGTCGAATCCCACGAGCTGTTTTGTAAAAAAAAATAATAATAATAATCGGACAGCGATTAAATGACAACTCTTTATCACACTCTTTTCGTTGATAGGATGTACAGCCTGGAACACAACAATATGACCGCTGCTCCTGTGATTAAAGGCAATACTTCCGGGTTTCTTCCCACCGGAGCCTCGCTTTCGATTTCAAAATGGCGGCTGCGTGAAATCGGCGTATACCCTTTATAAAGGCGCATTTTTAGAGTAGGTGTTGGACTTCAAATCGTCCTGCGTGTTCAAAAATAGAAGGAGGCTTCAAAAGTCAAAGTATTGAAATTTATTGATCAGAACAGCGCAGCGCGCTGGGTTGTCTCTCAGACCAACGTCTCACAGAGAAACAACACCAGGGCAATATTTCAAAAAGTATTTATAGATATTGTGTCGACTTGTGTCATTTTCTCGTTGGCCGCCAGAACCGTCCAACGCTCCTCCAACATTCTTCTCCCTTTGTTCCCTTTGGGTCCTTGGTACAGAATGTTCTCACAGTGTGTACTTCTTTGTTTTCTATGTGCTTGTAGCTTCTTCAAACTACCCCTCTGTGGTTTCAGTTCGGTTCACATCAGTTACAGCTCATAGCATTATACTCCCAGCAAGCACTGTAATTAACCTTTAATAAACAATCCCATAAAAATCATCACATATTGATTATATTCATAGTATAATATAACTACTATGAGTTAGAAAAATGTAAATCCTCAATCCTCTCTCTTGACCTCTGAAAGAGGTCACACATCATTTTCCTCATCATCATCACCATATTGAGTAAATAACATACTATAAAAGAAAAACAACACAACATATCCCCCCTATGAGACTTTACTGAGTCTCACCACTAATATCCCTTACCCAGAGTGCAACATCACAAGTCCACCCGTCCTTCTATCCTTCTATGAACCAATAAAGGTCCTCCATCATCTTTTCTCTTAACAAATGGCTTTTTCATGTTATTGCACTCCAGAGGAAGTCAGATCCAAACATCTCCTCTCACCATTGACTAGAGAAGAGTAAAAGAATCTACTTCCCTACCTATACATTCTTGGGGGTTAATGAACACTCAAAATAAATCAGCAATGTGTTTTTAAAGCATATGCATGTCTTTTAGCCTTGCCCATGGTTGTCATGGTTATGTAGAGTACATGAATGATTAGTCAAATGATTATACTTATCAAATATCAAGATTAGAAAAAAAACAAAGTAATATAATGCAATATATTATGCACTGGTCTATCCCACGCTGCCAGAGGAACTCCAAACATTTCCGGTAGCTTGGAGCTCTATCTGGTGATTGTTGTCCTTCGTTGCCAGAGGAGCTCTTAGGCAGCTTCAATGCCCTTCAGCTCTATCTGGTGTTGGAGTAGATGGTGGGTTTTTAAACCTCCAGTTGAATCTACTCATGCTGCTAAGCACTGAGATGCTCCGGTCCTTTCTTCTTTTCATATTTTCCAGTGATAATTCTCCAGTGTTAAAAGAAATAAACTACATACTGATAATGAAGGTTAAATGATGAATACTTGCAAATAAGTAGTAGGCATACAGTCTTTTCTTATCGTCCCCTTTTCTGGTTGCATTGCCTCGTAACACGGACACTGACCTGCTTAAAACCTTCAACGTTTTCTTTCTTTGCAAAAAAAAAAAATAATTACATTTCACATTTGATGTATGTAGAAGATTAAAATGCTCTTTAGAAATAAATGATTTCAGAATGAAAGATAAAGATTTCAAAACAAATAACTTCAGGAAGGGGTATATGCCAAAATAAAATACATAAAACCATCTAATTTCCTTCCTACTCTATCCAAATATTCTAATGTTACTACATAATATGAAAAGAAAATACAATGAAGATACTAACTCCCTTTCTATCAAAAGTTACAATACAAGGTAAAAATAATAAATGAAAATAAAAGGCACCCCTTCCCTACCACTCGGTCAAGGATGTTTTACACAAATTCATCCAGTTCATCCAGTCCAGGTCCCACTGTATACATGTTGGTGCATCCAACATCAATTCCAGTTGGTCTCACTGACACATTAATCATCTGTTTGGCTGTAGCATTGGCCAGCATTGATCTCCTCTCTCAGGTTTTTCAGTTTCCCCATTGCTTTGTGACAGGTGGGCACCCGTATTCTTCACACTCACGTTCAAATTCAGACATTTTTAATAATATACACAATGCACTTTAATAATCTGACACTCTAGATTCACCAACTGCTGTAGGATTATAAAACCCTTCAGTCTTCTCAAAAAATGATTAAGTAGAAACAGAAAGAATTAGCAACAGAAAGAAATGATTACAAATAAATGCACTCACTCACACAGTCAAACAGCCCCCACCTTTTTTACTCTCTCTGCCTCTACAGCTCAAGCAGCCCCCACCTTTTTTACTCTCTTTTTCGTAGCTTGCTGAATGCCTGTCACCCGCCCTCTCCTCTCCTGTTCTCCGTTCCTCTCGTTTCAATCCGCCTTCCGCGCCTCTGGACAATCCTGTGCCCAGTGTCCGTGGTTCTTGGACAACCTGCACTCCGTGCAGCCAGAAAAGTCATGTTCACCCCTCGCACACAGTCCACATTTGTGCGCTGCTCGTGCTGCTTTAATCTGTACAACAGCCAGCTGCATCTCTCTCCCCCTCTTCGCTTTCGCGGCGCTGCTCGTGCTTGTTCATTCAGCGTCTCGCGCTGCGGTTGTCTTGGACGGAGAAACAGTCGAGGTCGGGGCGAATTTCAATGCACCCAGCTGGGCTATTGGGTAGATGGGTGTTTTGGCGGTGCCGACCTCACCGTATTTTCATGTGGGAAACACAAACATACTGTGGGTCAGTCTGTTCTGGTGGTGCAGACACATACAAATAGACTTTCACACTTTTCATTTTTCCTTCCTGCTAACTTTCTGCACTTGCTTTTTTCCTTCCTGCTAACTTTCTGCACTTGCTTTTTTCCTTCCTGCTAACTTTCTGCACTTGCTTTTTCCCTTTTTCTTAAATGTCCAATCAAACAGTTTTATCTTTTATCAACAAATCACAAAAACAACATTTCATTCAACAGATGCAAAATAATAACCCAACACCACAAATAAACGACTACAGCAATTTACACAGCAATTCCATATGGCAAAAATATACAACAATAATGATCATTCAATTCTTAGGCACATCACTCAAATTATGTCACTCGAAACCCTCTGCAGTCTAATACCACTTGGAAATCCTCCGCAATCTTTTATCCTTTTTATGTCACTCGGGTAATTTTTGACAGCCTATTTGTCATAAAGAACCCTCTGCAACTTTAATCTCTGTCACTCGGAAACCCTCCGCAACCTAGTGTCACTTGGGAGCCCTCCGCAACTTATTTAAACCTTGTCACTCGGAAACCCTCCGCAACCTAGTGTCACTTGGGAGCCCTCCGCAACTTTAACCTTTCGTCACTCGGAAACCCTCCGCAACCTAGTGTCACTTGGGAGCCCTCCGCAA
The DNA here is from genome assembly GCA_027564155.1 of Gymnocypris eckloni scoliostomus. NCBI lineage: Eukaryota > Metazoa > Chordata > Actinopteri > Cypriniformes > Cyprinidae > Gymnocypris > Gymnocypris eckloni. Next base: position 32,914,865 of record CM050417.1, read on the forward strand.
CTAACTTCTGATCAATATATATCAATACCTCACTTTATTTTTAAATGGAACAGAATACAATTCAAATTCAACACATAAATTTAGAATGTCCAATTGCAGAATTTGGATTTAACAGGTTTCTGCTTACCTTATTTTAATCGGTGCACCGTGTGTTGAACTCAAATGCGTTCCGTCCCGGAATTGGCCCTCAACGGCCCCTTAGGTCTACAGCCTTGTCTTCTATCACGTCGGGGTCACCAAATTGTTGGACTTCAAATCGTCCTGCGTGTTCAAAAATAGAAGGAGGCTTCAAAAGTCAAAGTATTGAAATTTATTGCGAACAGCGCGCTGGGTTGTCTCTCAGACCAACGTCTCACAGAGAAACAACACCAGGGCAATATTTCACAAAGTATTTATAGATATTGTGTCGACTTGTGTCATTTTCTCGTTGGCGCCAGAACTGGCCCAACGCTCCTCCAACATTCTTCTCCCTTTGTTCCCTTTGGGTCCTTGGTACAGAATGTTCTCACAGTGTGTACTTCTTTGTTTTCTATGTGCTTGTAGCTTCTTCAAACTACCCCTCTGTGGTTTCAGTTCAGTTCACATCAGTTACAGCTCATAGCATTATACTCCCAGCAAGCACTGTAATTAACCTTTAATAAACAATCCCATAAAAATCATCACATATTGATTATATTCATAGTATAATATAACTACTATGAGTTAGAAAAATGTAAATCCCTCATAGGCTACAGACATTTGTAGTCGTGTCCAAAGCCACAGTGGACATTATCGAGTGCACTCATTCAGTCCCATATAATGCACTGTAATAACGAGTGTACACTAAACGGCGAGAGAATACCCATAATGCACTGTGAGGTTCGTGCTGAATAAACTCCAAGTCTGGCCAGAAGATGACGCCTGCAGCTGAATCATCCATCCATTTTCCAAACCACTTGTCCTATGTTGGTATGGCGTAATATCATACAGGTATTAGTTTATTTTTAATTGATTATTAAATTGTTTAATTAAAGTTTATACATTCTAGTTTATATGGCGATTATACATTCCTTGAAATAGTGGTTAGGAAATCATCCAATGCATACTCGGATGTTTGCATTTCATTCTTTGAAAGATGGGACAGCGAGCCTTGTATGTGGATCAGTGGGTGACCCATGCGCCGTTACAACAATGTAAGCCAGTCTTAACGAAATGTGCATCAGTGCACAGTACCAGAAACCTTTAAAACAGGTTCATCAAAAAGTTATGACTAAAGCAGCATTAAATGACCGTAGTTATGAGTTAGACAGGAGGACAACTACAATGTTGATGCGTTGATCGCGTAGCCTATGATCACTGAATAAAAATTATATAATAATAATACAAATTAAAAGTGAGGAGGGGGGATGACTGAATTAAATGAAACCGAATGCATGTACTTAGAATAGCAAGCAATTATAATGTTTCTTTATATAACGTCCACAGCAGGTTAATCAATACAATTATGTCTCATTAAGAAAGTAGCATAAAACGACTGCAATATAGTTCAGTACGAAAGACAGGACAATTTCAATGTAGTTGCGTTGTTCACGTAGTTTATGAACGCTGAAATTTTAAAATAAATTACGGGGAAAATCACTGTACTCAATGAAATTGAGTGCATGTGTACTTGGAATATCAAGCTATTATATTTAGTCTTTTTGTAATGCCGGGCTTTCAAGTCTCGCGTATTCACCGTGAGAGACACGCATTTCGACCAGTTGACACGCTCTCACGCCTCAACTTGTATTTCTCACGCTGAGAAGGGATAACTTGTCCCGCTATATATACAATTAATAGACGAGGGAATACAGAGGAAAGTTCTCTGCCGAGTTCATAACTGTCTCGAGTTATACGTTTAACGCCACCTACCAGCCAATCAGAAACTAAGATGTTGTTGTTTCCGGGTAAATTACGCGATTCTGCCGAGATAAATCAGCCACTCACGAACCTTGCGAGTTGCTCCAGACTGCAGTCTGGACGATGGGGCGGGGCGACACATTAAGGTGGGGCGACACGTGTCGCTCCGCCCACCCCAAATTTCATTGGTTTATATTATAATACAGCAGAGCTTATTGGTGTAGGCGTTTGCGCATAAGCATTCTTTTATAAACGTTTTTATGAATGATCTATGCTGTTTTGCTGTACTACAGAAATATTAAGTGCTAACAATAGCGATTTTATTTAGAATCAATTAGCAAATGTTTGTTTTTTAAACTTATGACAAACTAGTTAGATTAAGTTCCTATCAAACGCTTGGTGGCGCATCTCCGAGTACTTCGGCAGAACAGAGCTGTGTAATGTGAGCGGTTCACGAATTAAGTCTGGGGAACAAATTCTTAATTCCTGGCCATGATATAGTCCTACCCAGGGGCGTCAGTTTGTGTTGAAAAGTGGTGGGGACAAAAGATCAGATGAAAAAACATTACAGCAGGACGGGAAAAATATTGAATAACGGCGCATCAAAAATGGGCATAGCGTAGGTCAGTCAACAACACGAAAATACTCAGCATAAAACGCTCCGGTTACTATGGTAATCTCGGTTCCCTGAGAGCGGGAACAAGACATCACGGAGAATTCTCCGTTATGGGAACTCCTTCCCTTCAACCTTTCCTGAAGTCCTATTGGCTCACGCCAGTCCAGATGACTGGCCAATTGTCGCAAAGCATGCAAATATGACGAGCTCGAGACAGTATAAATGCGATACCCATTACATCAGAATCGGTTACTGAACACCGTTAGGCTGGAGAGCAGCGAGCACGTCGACTACCGTGATGTCTCGTTCCCGCTCTCAGGGAACCGAGGTTACCATAGTAACCTCAGCGTTCCCTTTCGAGCTGTCACGAGACATCACGGAGAATTCTCCATTATGGGAACGATATTCAATCCCGCCGTGAGAGAGGCTATGAAGCCTGTACCAGACACACACTCAGCGAAGATAGAATACGCACATACATACTTCCCACCAATAGTGACGCTGTTAGGTGTTAGCTCACAGCTGATAGGTGGCGGTAAGCCAATAAGCGTCTAAACCCAAGGTATACGAAATTTGCACATCTGGATAGAAATAAGGTCGGCTGCGCTGAAAACAGGGCAAACTTGCGCAACGAAACACTGTGAGGAGCTGCACAGAGATAACTGTGTTAGCAGCAAAACACAACCTAGCATGATAATGGTAGCACTAGAGAATCAAACACGAAATACAGGAATCTGCACTGAGTACAGGGCAGAACAACCATATTGATAAGAGGGTCATGCAGAGTAATAACTTACTGTGCGAGACAGCAGCACACATAACGATGTAGCAAAAACATGCATCAGCCACTCACCGACAGCACTTGGGAGGCAAAGGACTGAACGTCCAGCTTGTAAAACCTGGCGAAAGTATTCTGAGAAGACCAGCCGGCTGCAACGCATATATCTCGAATAAACATACCTCGTGGGCGTGGCCTCTGTTTTGAAATGGCTCGGCCTCTCGCACAACCACCGTAACATACGAATAGTTGGTCAGATTGTCGAAAGCTGGCCGAACGTTCGATGTAAATCCTCAAAGCCCTGACAGGGCACACCGAAGTCTGAGCGTCTGCTTCACGCGAGGCTGTCGACTCGGAAGATAGGGCTGACAGAGAAACAGTCTGCGTCTTGAAGGGGGTAGATAGTGATTTAGGCACGTATCCCATTCTCGGCCGGAGAGTGACACTGCAGTCACCGGGTCCGAAGCGAATACAGTCACTGTCCACAGAAAAAGCATGCAAATCCCCTATGTGCTTAGCTGAAGCGAGTGCAAGAAGGAGTGTAGTTTTAAGAGATAACTCCTTCAAACCCACGGATGTTAAAGGCTCAAATGCTGGTTGAGAAAGAGCTCTTAATACCACCTCTAGGTCCCAGGGCGGGACTGAAGGTGGTCTCGGAGGGTGTAGTCTTCTCGCTCCCTTAAGAAAACTCACCACCATGGCGTTTCTGCCGATCGACTGTCCGTCCTGCGGGGAACGAAACACGGCAATGGCTGCCACATAGACTTTCAGTGTCGATGGTAACGATCCACTATCCAGCCTGTATTGCAGGAAACTCAGAACATCCGAGACGGTGCAAGTAACCGGGTCGATATGAGCCTGATGGCACCATTTCACAAACACTCCCCATTTTAACGCATACAAACGTCTTGTAGAGGGTGCTCGCGCTTCCGTGAGTGTGTCAATCACGCGAGAATGTAATGCATTTAGCTCCTCTGACAACCCTGAAGCAGCCACACATGAAGGCTCCATAGTTCCGGGTTCGGGTGCCACACCGAGCCGTCCGCCTGGGATAGCATGTCCCTCCTGACCGGAATCGGCCAGGGAGGTGCTACCAACAGCTCTGTCAGGTCTGGAATCCAAGGCTGGTTCGGCCAGTTCGGGGCTATGAGTATCACTGACGCTCGCTCCTCCCTGATCTTGCATAACACCAGAGGCAATATTTTGATCGGAGGAAATTTACAAAAAAACAGTCCTATCTCCGACTGTGCTCCAGTCCCAAAGTCCTTGGAGTCTGCCCTGGAATGTGCTTTAGTTTCAGACTTTGCTCCCCTCATCGAGTTTACGCTGGAGTTAGCCCCAGTCCTGGAGCCACCAAGGTCCATCTTGGAGTCTACTCAAGAGTTCATTTCAGAGCAAGTCCCAGTCCAGAAGCAGAGTGTATCCCGGAGTCCGAACCAGAAGCAGCCAGGATGTATCCCAGAGCCACTCCCATCAGAGTCACCCACTCTCTCTGTTAGTCTTGTCATGGGCAAGAAGGCTGTCCCCTGCCTTGCTCCAAAATCACCAGAATTCCCCACCTTTTCTATAAGTGGAGTTATGGCATCGGAGTCAACTCCTAAACCCATTCTCAGCCCAGAGACTGTCCGCAATGCTAAGGTCATTCCTGGTCCCCAGGCAGCTGCCAGCACCCTGCCTTACTCTACCATTTTCAAGCCACCATTATTCAAGCCAGTCAATACCCCCAGATACACCACTTATATTTCTCCCACTCCGCCTTCAATGCAACCTAACACTTGCGGTTTTCCCACCCCTCCAGCAGCCTTCCACTCTGCCCTGCCAGGCTACAACACTGGATTTATTCCCACCCTCCCCACCCCCTCTCCTGGGCTGCATGGTGGCTATGGCTTTGCTATGCCTGCTCCATTCAAGCCCGCCCGGTTGATACCCCCTTTGTTCCCTGTTGCGTCACCACCTCCCTGGACTGGTTTGGATGCCAGGAGGCATCCGTTGGGAGGGGGGTACTGTCAGGGCTCTGCCCTGGCAGCCTTGTCTGTGTTGTCTTTGTTAAATGTTTCGTTGGTTGTCTTGTGTCTTAACACATTGCTTTGTCTTTGTTTGTGTCTACCATGTGTTCCTGTGATCCCACCTCCTTGTTTCCCTTGGTCACACCCCCTTGTTTAGCCCTTGTCTTGTCCTCGTTTCCTTAACTGTGCTCACCTGGCCCTCGTGTGCTTTCCTCCCTTTATATTGTGCTGTTTTCCTCTTGTGTTTGCGGGTTCGTCTTGTGCCATAGAGACAGTTACCAATTTGCTGCTCTATATTCCAGTCTTGCGTTGTCATCTTGTATCCTTACTGCAGTTTTGCTCTTGAGTATATATCTCTGATTTTGTCTGGTTTTGTTCCTCAGTAATCTTGCTTGTTTACTTTTAATATTTTCTTTATTTGTTTATCAGTCCTGTTTCTAGTCTTCAAATGCTCTGCTTTTATTCTTTAGTTGTATATTCCGATTTTTCCTTTTACTTTTAGTTTTTGTTTTGCTTTTTATTTTCTTGCTATTTTTCCCTTTTATTACATGTTTCTTGTGTAGTTTTGTGTGCTGTCTTGTTGTGTGTTTGTGCTGTGTGTTCCCTCCAGTCTTGCTCTACCAGCCTGAGACTCCCTGCCTGTTGGTTCCCCCTAGCAATCTGCCAACCAAGCCTGGTGCAGATAATCTATCATTGGTACCGACTGGGACTGCTCTCCAGACTGTCTACCTCTGGAGGCTTATTTCTCTCCTGCTGTTTGGAGTAGTTTCAAGACTGTTCACCCCCGTGCACCCCCCTGAACTTGTGTTTCAATAAATATTTGTTTCTCTCATTCTGCTTTTGGGTTCCTTCCTGCTGACCTTGACAGCAAATGGAAATGCAAAACAATATTTGTCGTACTCTCCCATTCACTGCTCTTCAAGTTAACCCAACTATGATGACTTCCGCTGCTGAGAAACCCGGTGTTACAAAGGTTTACATCTATAAATATTTAGTGACATAATATTAGAACTGATAAAGGCAAAATATGGGGCAGTTGAGGGCTAATGGTTAGAGAGTCAGTCTTATAACCAAAAGGTCTCGATCGTTGGCAGGGATTGTAGTTTAGGGGAGTGAATAACCAGCGCTCTCTTCCACCTTCAATACCCACCACTGAGGTGAGACCCTTGAGCAAGGCACTGAACCCCCAACTGCTCCACATTCTTGCATTCTTGCTCCTATTTTGAACATACAGGTGCATCTCAGAAAATGTGAATATGGTGAAAAAGTTCACAAAGAGAAACTTTCATATATTTTAGATTCTTTACATGTAAAGTAAAACAAAAGTTTTTTTGTAAATTTTGATGATAAGAGGTTACAGCTAATGAAGTCAAAAATCAGTATCTCAAAATATTAGAATATTTACATTTGAGTTTCAATAAATGACCATCCATACAGTATAAATGATTGGTATCTTTTGTTCTTTGAAACCACAATAATGGGGAACACTGTTAACTTGGCATTGGTCCAGAAGACACTCATTGACACCCTCCACAAAGAGGGTAAGTCATAGAGGATCGTTACTGAAAGGGGTGGCTGTTCAAGGAGTGCTGTATCAAAGCATATTAAATGCAAAGTTGACTGAAAGAAATTGGGTAGGAAAATGTACACAAGCATCAGGGATGACCACAAGCTTGAGAATATTCTCAAGCAAAGCCGATTCAAACCCTTGGGAGAGCTTCACAAGGAGTGAACTGAAGCAGGTATCAGTGCATCAAGAGTGACCACGCTCAGACATCTTCAGGAAAATGGCTACCAAGCCACTTCTGAAACAGAAACATCGTCAGAAGCATCTTTCCTGGGCTAAGGAGAAAAAGAACTGGACTGTTGCTCAGTGGTCCAAAGTCCTCTTTTCCGATAAAGGCAAACCGAAAGTCCAGCACTCTCTTCACCGCTGATGCTGTGACTATTCTTGTTTCAATGCATTCCTTCGCTGGTATTTTCCACATTTCGTTTTCTCCCTTAACAAATGTGTCCATTCTGATGCTCAATTTTACAGAACTGATGACTATTTGAATTTAATTCTGCCTAAGTGCTTGCTTCTATGTGTTTGTTAAATGCATAACATTAATGACGTGAGTATAGGTCTGCAAATAATATATGAAAAACTAAATAATTTTACATAACAAAACATTATAGCTTATATTTGTTTAGTTTTTTAGCACCCCTCTGAACTGTTAAGGCCCCCTTAGCTTAGCACCGTGTTTTTGGGGTAAAACGCATTTGTCTCTGGCTCAGCGCCAGCCAGCGAACGCTGATTTTAATTTAGCAGCTGATGATATGACGCACTGAACGCTCTAATTACATCGGTTGCGATTGTATTAAGTGATGTTTTATAAACAAGTTTCGGGAGGAACACGCACGGATAATTAACAAAGCCAATTCATCATCAGTAATCACATCACTTATCCAATAAACGCTAGAGAGAACCCCTATAAATAATCAAGCAGCCTTACCTCCATTATCTCTCGTCTTCCAGCGTTGGTACACCCAATTGCCGAATCATGTCAGAGATTGAAGTTTTTCGCGACGAAAGTTCTACCGACTCATCGGATCCTCCTCCGCCGTCCAAAGCACCAGCGCTCCAGGACAACCCAATCGAGCCAGCGGCTGCAACACGGGGCCGCCCGGCCTTCCCGTACCACCGCGGCTAACGCGCCTCAAGCGCCGCAGCTCGCCTTCACCCTCGCCTCCAAGGCATCAACCACCTTCTCCAGCCTCCTCCTATGCGTCAGTCTTTTCACACGCCCCATCAGCAGAAAATTGGACCGTGGCAGGACTCCGCAAGTTCTCACCAGCGCTGGCGTCATTATTCCACGACGTTCAAGCAAGTCAGATCTCCTCGTCCTCTACAATTCCCTCCAGTCCGGGGAACTTCCAAATTCCTCCCCTCCACCCAAATCAGCGACCACAGCGAGCAAGAGCCGTAAATCACCCTACTCACGGCCCGGTCCAATCTTCACTCCTTCAAGGACCGGCCTCTGGCCACTGAACCACAGCAGCAGGCCCTCGGCTAGCCTGGGCCGCGCCCCGGATGCCGCAGCCCTCAGCCCCCACCTTCCTCGAGCTTCCACCGAGCGCCAGCTCGCAACCCAGCCCGGCGAAGAGCCAGCCTTCGCCTCCACAAGCCGCCTCACCAGAACAAGCACGCCTCCGTCAGCGGCAAACAGCTATACGCAGCCTCGGCTCAACGAACCCCTCCCCTACCCATGGCCCGCAGCTCCGCCGCCCACGGCTAGCCCTACTCCGATAGCGCAAGCCCCGGCGCCCGCCATTTCCCCCCCTTTTCCCCCTCCTTTCTCCGTTCACCAAGCCCTTTCAAGCTCGAACTTACCCCAATTAATGACCCAAACACCCGCCATTCCCCCTCTCTTCCACGCAGTCAGCTCCGTCCCGGAGCCTTTCTCTCTTTCTTCCGCCACGCCTCTACCCGTCCCTCCAAACGCACTTTTCGCACTGGAACCACCCCCCATAGCCAACTCCATCAGGTCACAAATTCTATCAGGTACAGACGAGACTTATTTTCTTTATTGTCACCAATTTCACCTCCGTCCGCAGATCGCCAAATCGATTGCAGCGAATTTTCAGTCACTTTAAAAATTCAGCCAACAATCCATCACGCATTTTGTCTTTACCGAATTCACTATCGCCTTCAATCGCTACACGGAAGTCATATGCACCACTTTCCCTCACAGGAGACGTGAGCTCGGCGACTATCTCGCAGTAATCTCCGAGCTTGCACTTTCCTACGGCGGCTCCCATTTTTACACATATCACAAGTTATTTTCAGCCAAATGCGCAATCCGGGTGGCCCAATGGAACCAATGTCCTTACTGGGGAGCACTAGATAACGAACTCCACAACAGGGTGTTTTTAGGCTGCCGCAACATTTTTCCGGTCTATTTCCCACTCCACCACCATCTGCCCTTTCATTAACCCATCCATCCCCCCCTGCCCCGAACCATCCCAGCCCAGATTTCCCCACTGCCACAGCAGTGTCTGCTCCCGCAAGAGCGCTATCTATATTTCCTCACTGCCGCAGCAGTGCTCGCTCCAGCAGGAGCGCTACCTGTATTTCCTCACTGCCGCAGCAGTGAATGCTCCCCTCAGGAGCGCTACCTACATTTCCCCACTGCCACAGCAGCGACTGCCCCCGCAGGAGCACCTTCCGTTTTCCCCACTACCGCAGTAGTGTCCGCTCCCGCAGGAGCTCTCTCTATTTTTCCACTGCCCCAGCAGTGACTGCTCCCGCAGGAGCACTATCTATTTTCCCACTACCGCAGTAGTGTCCGCTCCCGCAGGAGCTCTCTCCATTTTTCCCACTGCCGCAGCAGTGCCTGCCCCCGCAGGAGCTTTCTCTACGTTTCCCCACTGCCCCAGCAGTGTCTGCTCCCGCAGGAGCGCTACCTGTATTTCCTCACTACCGCAGTAGTGACTGCTCCCCTAGGAGCGCTACCTGTATTTCCCCACTGCCGCAGCAGTGTCTGCTCCCGCAGGAGCGCTATCTATATTTCCCCACTGCCGCAGTAGTGCCCGCTCCCGCAGGAGCCTTTCCCGTACTTCCCCACTGCCGCAGCAGTGTCCGCTCCCGCAGGAGCTCCATCAATATCTCCCCACTGCCGCAGCAGTATCAGCCCCCGCAGGAGTCCTTCCTATATTCCTCCACTGCCGCAGCAGTGCCCGCTCCCGCAGGAGCCCCATCAATATCTCCCCACTGCCGCAGCAGTGTCTACCCACACCTCCTCCTTTCCTCCCCACGCTGCGCAGCAGCACTCTTCAGCAGAAGCCGCTTCTTCCAAGATGCCGCAGCATCATTACAAGCGGTGTCCAGCATCCCATCAGCCTTAAGCCACGCAATTTTTGGGGGTCTCTTAGCCACTATTTGGCTGCTGTCCCACGATAAGCATTTTTGGGAGCTTTTGGGTCCGGGCCAAATGCGAGCTCGGACCCCTCTTCCCGGGCGAGGGAGTACCCGGCGAGGGAACTATTACCGAGCTCTGAGCCCTCTCCTCGGACAGCACGCCAAATACGCATACCGCTTTATTCAGTTCATTATTAAGTAAGTGTGAACTCGTGAAGTGATGTTTTATAAACAAGTTTCGGGAGGAACACGGATAATGCGGATAATTAACACAGCCAATTCATCATCAGTAATCACATCACTTATCCAATAAACGCTAGAGAGAACCCTATAAATAATCAAGCAGCCTTACCTCCATTATCTCTCGTCTTCCAGAATCCTCCACCACCCCAACTCCTCACTTTTAGTCCGTTTTCACCCCAGCAAGGGGTAGGGGGAGCTTTGGGTCCGGGCCAAATGCCGAGCTCGGAGCCCTCTCCTCGGACAGCACGCCAAATACGCATACCGTTTATTCAGTTCATTATTAAGTAAGTGTGAACTCGTGAAATATAGAAAATATTAATCGGCTATTTTGTCTTTTGAAAGCTGCATCAATTCCGCTTGGCTCAAAACCCTCCCTTTCAATGGACATGACGCCTCTGGGTGCGCTGTCAACCCTCTCTAAGTAAAAATCAGTCAAATCATGTAACGTGAATATCGTAGTCTCTTGCTCGAGAAAAAAACGAGTTGAAAGCACGGAGCCGCTGAAGCGCCTTGATTCTAGAAGGAGTGAAACACAGACATCCATTCTTTCACCTCTACCACACACGCCAAACCATTATACAAATTAGTTGTAATATGTATTTTCTAATAAATAAAAAGACGTGAAAAAATAGGGAGTTGAAATGCAGCCGGGTGTACTTGTGGTCCTCTGCTTCCATCTCCTGGTTATAACGATAATTTAATTTTCATCTTAAAAGTCTTTATTTTTCACGAGATCGTTTTTGTCTCATTTCTTCATGTCGTCTTCATGAATTAAAAGTGAACATTTAATGATGTTAATAGTTGAGAAATAATAGGCTAAAGGCTTTAAAATGTATGAGATTCAAAAAATGTGTTTATGGCTATAATAATAAGATATTGATTATCGAGAATACTATTATGATGTTGTTTAAGAGATTAGCCTAACTACCCAAACGGGTTATGATAGTGTTTATTTGTCAGCATTTAAATGTACAGTTATATGTGTCTGGGTACTTTCCTGGGATTAAAGTTCTTTAATAAAATGAAACTTGCAATGCAATATATATAGCACATATAAACAAACTGAGCTTTCCCGGAAGATTACGAGCTGGTTTATCTTTATCCGGAAGTTCTAAATAGCGCCGTGCATATGGTCAATTGGATACAGCACACTTCCTGAGCTCATTATGTGACAGAGGAACATACTCTAAAAGCAATGTCTAAAAAGTGGTGTTTTTGTGTCCAAAGGATATATCTGCAGTTGCAGTGTCCCTGATCACAGGAACGATTGTGTACATTTCTGAACAGGCTGCAGGAATGTTGAACTACAGAAAAGATTATTTCAAATACAGAAGGTTTGTGGAGTTTCTGACACTATGTGACGTCAGTGTGTTCTACAGTTTTACAACACCATACAGACTTCCATCTTGGAGCATGTGCACCAGAACAGGTCAGTCTACATGCACAGTGCACTGAACTGATTTATTCAAACATTTTGCCAACTACACGTGTAATCCCATTCAAAAAAACTGAATCGTTTAACTGTGTTGGTATTGATAGAACTTTAAATTGTTGGCTAGCAGTGCTATTTGGAATCGCACCCAAGCTCTGATTGAAAATTGATTTAAAATTTCACATTACAATATTTGATTTGAGGCTAAAAAGTGTCTGATTAAAAGGATAACTCAAAATACAAAACCGTTTTGAACAAATTGTGGTTCTATACAGTAAATGGTTTTGTCTTTGAAGAAACGTGAAGAAATTAGGTTTCTTCATTTATTTGCTCTCTATCTCCCCAGGTCTGGCATTATTTTTGTTCACGTTTATCTTGTTCGCTGTTTTCAGACTCATCGACTAAGTTCATACAGGAGAAATCCTTCTTCTGTCAAATCAGGTCAGACAGACTTGAATCAAGCACTATTATACAAACACATATTTACATTACGTGTTCATAACTGTAAGTGCAAAAGTATCATTTCACATTGCCATTTATTTAGTAGCTATCTTACAAGCATAGATGTAGTCCGGTAGGTTTGAAATAGTGACAGGCTATTGATTGTCTAATGCATATTTCACACTCTGGCTGACAAGTTTTGTACAATAATATTTCAGTATGATTGACTGGCTAGTATATTATTTAAAGGTAGAGTAGGCGATTTTGAAAAGGCTAGCAATAGCAAGCTAGCTCTGAAAGCGTAAGATCCCATCCTCCTTGCATAATCACTCAAGCCTGCCTCCTCCAAAACACATGAATGTGCACAGGCAGAACAGAGGATAATCAGCAACACAATGAGAGATGGCGTTGGTGGAGGGTTGAATGCAACGCTGTCAGATTACCTCATGTCTCATTCACCGGTAAGAAAATATTACAGTACAAAAGCGCATAATATTACAATAATAGAGCCTTTCATTCTCTCTGGAATATGCTGATGACGTATCATGTCTGTGCAAACAGGGTGTGCAAAGGTATGCAAATACATATTTTAAAAGGCAGGCAGGACAGTCCATCATAATGTGTGGACTGAACATTTTGATTGGACAAACATTTTATGGTCCTATGCCTTTCACAGATGATAAATATAATACATATTAATCCAAAATTCTAGAGATTAATCTAGAGTCCAAACTCTAGATGGTGCAGTCCTATAGGTCTAACTCAATCTGACATAATTACATCATCACAAGAAAAAACACAAAATCGTCAAGGGGAATAAAATATTCGATCAGAGTAACTAAAAAAAAATATCAGTTTCTTGCCAAAGACTTGCAAGATGTCCAGATGAAAGGAGGAAAAACATTGCAATGCAGAGTATAAGAAGAACACTAAACAACCGTGGCATTCATGTCGGGGCATCTTGCTGAACAGAAGAACATACAAAGCCGTTTTGATATGCTAACATTAAAATGGATATACCTCTGGTGTTCTGGAGGAATGTTATATTTAGTACTGTGGTTAAACGGTAACGGACCCATGGATCAGCTGTATTCAAGCCACAGCTGATTGATTCTCTCCTGTATCAACAGCCAATGAGCTTGCTGCTCAACATTGAAATAATGTTCTATTACTTGCAGTTGCAGCATGCTTCAGAAACCCTTCACCTTCCCCAGCTCCACATGTATATATAGATCTGCTACGGGGTAATCGTGTATACTATGGGGTTTATTCATGTATGCTATATGTATTTCCTACATAATCAGAGCAGCATGTTGTGGATGTATGGGCAGAAACAAGTCTCTGCTGTTGCAGCAGCATAGCAGATCTGTTCCACCAAGATCAAATACATTAACATTGTTATGTTTTTACATTTAGTCATTTAGCAGATGCTTTTATGTATGCAATTGATATAAGATCAAGTGTGTTTATATATATATATATATATATATATATATATATATATATATATATATATATATATATATATATATATATATATATATATATATATATATATAAGAAGACCGATAGATAAAATTGAATCTGAATAGAGATTGCTAAAGTTAGAGGGTCAAATAAAGATGAAAGAGAGGTGTTTCTTGAAGATGGCTATGGATTCAGCTGCTCGGATTCAGTTGGGAAGATCATTCCACCAGGTGGGAACAGTTAATGAAAACGTCTGTGAAAGTGATTTTGTGCCTCTTTGGGATGACAAATAATGCATCGCTCACTTGCAGAATGCAAGCTTCTAGAGGGCACATAAGTCTGATGTAATGAATTTAGGTAAAGGGACATGACAGATTAATCTTGCAGCAGCATTTTGAATTAATTGTACAGGTTTGAAGGAACTGGCTGGAAGACCTGCCAAGAGAGCATTGCAATAGTCAAGTCTGGACAGAACAAGAGCCTGAACAAGGAGTTGTGTTGCATGTTTCGAAAGAAAGGGCCTGATCTTCTTAATATTATATAATGCAAATCTACAGGACCTGGCAGTTTTATCAATGTTATGTGAAATGTTTAGTTTATCTAAAGCCCCTAAATATCAGGTGAAAAAAAAACTTTAATCAAATGATAATTGTCAATCAAATGATTCATATTTATTTGGGCTGTTAAGTTCAATAACAGTGCAAGGCATTATGCTTTTAGTCAAAAGTCTGGTGATGCAAGACTAGGTTTGAAATTAGATTTAAAATGTGCTTTTGTGTTTTGTTTTGTTTTGTTTGTTTGTTTGTGTAGTGGTGGTAAAAAGGAGGAGGGAGATCAACAGTACTATCCATTCAGGATGACTCCATATTTGATGAAGGTTCAAGACTCAGAGATCTCTGAGGAACATTTCTGCTGCCTCATACTGGCTGAGAGAGTTCACTCTGGATATGAAGGTAATTACACACAGTTGCTCTTGCCCTTATGTGCTTAGGTTCCAAGCTATTATGATAACTAAATAGGTTGTCTTTTGATACATTTATTTTTTGTAATTTGCAGCACAAAGTATTCCACCTGATATGAGAATCTTCACCACAACACACACACACACCAAACTGTGTGTTTCAAGATGTTGATGAAAGGTTTGTGTCCGTGACCATAATGGAGATTAATGATTAGAATTAGCTTGGGATCTTGGACCTTGTATATTCATATTCAAGTTTCTGGTCTAATCATGTCAGAAATGTGACAAATGAGAACATTTGTTTTTATGATGACAAGCTAGAATATGAAGTAAGCTAATTGCCTGAGTTTAAGTTAGTCAAACTATTCTTAGCAATGACATGTATTTCATTTTAGCATTATTCAATATTAAATATTAATCAACAACTTATTTTATATTCATGTTTGTGGTTGGATCTTTCACAATATTGAAGCAACTGTTGAGAAACGTCTTTGAAAGATGTAACTTGTGTAACAAAGATGTAACTGCTGCTACATATCCTAACCCATTAGTCACACCAGTCAAGTCAAGTCAAGTCACCTTTATTTATATAGCGCTTTTAACAATACAAATTGTAACAAAGCACTGCACAATATAAAAATAGGCAAATTGTGTCAATAATGTAAAATGACAGGATTTAACACTCAATTATCAGCTGAATGCATTTCATTATTGAATTTAGTAATGGCATTGTCCAGCTTAGTTCAGTTTAAATAGTATCTGTGCAATCAAGTCGATGATTGTGCTGCAAGTGAAGTGTCCCCAACTAAGCAAGCCAGAGGCGACAGTGGCAAGGAACGAAAACTCCATCGGTGACAGAATGGAGAAAAACCTTGGGAGAAACCAGTCTTAGTCGGGGCCAGTTCCTCCGGCCAGATGAATCTGTAGTTTGTTCCAACTGCAGCAAAGTCAGAGTGTAAGTGGTCCACTGGTTCCAGGGGTCTTTCCCCGATGGATGTCTAGGTGACGAGGTCCTCACTGGAGATCTGTCTCTGGGGCTCATCTATGTGTCCTAGACTCCACTGACGTTCAGGGCTGTAGAGGTTGTCTCCAGGTGCTGATCCTCCATTTATGGCAGACTTTGGTTAAGTCAGTATAATCGCTGATGGTTGGCTTCCTCTGAGGTCCTCGGAGGGGTTGTCATCGTCTCTTCTCAGGTGTTCGGTCATCTCAATCGTTTAAGGGTTGGATCCAGACTGAAGCTTGTGTAATTCCTAGCTACCACGGGATGTTAATCCCGTGGCAGAAACATAGAAACAGTAAGACAATTAGCGTAGCAGTTGTTCCATCCAGGAATAACCCTGGATGAAATTATCAGTATAACCCAAGCTAAAGCATAATAATGTGCATTTGTTCAGATAGACTGGCAGTACAAGATTATGAGATGCATTATATGAATGCTTGGCTAAAGAGATGCCTTTTAATCTAGATTTAAACAGAGAGAGTGTGTCTGAACCCCGAACGTTATCAGGAAGGCTATTCCAGAGTTTAGGAGCCAGATATGAAAAAGTTCTACCTCCTTTAGTGGACTTTGCTATCCTAGGTACTACCAAGAGTCCAGAGTTTTGCGACCTTAGGGAGCGGGTTGGATTGTAGCGTGATAGAAGATTAGTTAGGTACGCAGGAGCTAAATCATTTAGGGCCTTATAGGCAAGTAATAATATTTTGTAACTGATACGAAACTTAATAGGTAGCCAGTGCAGAGACTGTAAAATTGGAGTAATATGGTCATATTTTCTTGACCTGGTAAGGACTCTAGCCGCAGCATTTTGTACTATCTGTAGCTTGTTTATTGAAGATGCAGGACAACCACCTAGCAGTGCATTACAATAGTCCAGTCTAGAGGTCATGAATGCATGAACTAACTTTTCTGCATCAGAAACACTTAACATGTTCCGTAGCTTGGAAATGTTTCTAAGATGGAAGAATTATGTTTTGTAACATTGGAAATATGATTTTCAAAAGATAGGTTGCTGTCTAATATAACACCCAGATTTGTAACTGTAGAGGAAGTAACAGTACATCCGTCTAGTTGCAAATTGTAATCCAAGAGATTCTGTGTACTGTTTTTAGGTCCAATAAGTAATATCTCGGTCTTATCTGAATTTAATAGGAGAAAATTACTGGTCATCCAATCTTTTATATTTTTAACACACTCTGTTAGCTTAGATAGTTTAGAAGTTTCATCTGGTTTTGTTGAGATATATAGTTGAGTGTCATCAGCATAACAATGGAAACTAATCCCGTATTTTCTAATAATATTACCAAGGGGCAACATATATAATGAAAATAATAGAGGACCTAGGACAGATCCTTGTGGTACTCCATACTTTACTGGTGATAATTGAGATGACACCAGTTGTAGCATTGGTTTTTTCCAGTTTTATATTGCCACAGATCGACACAGCACCTCACACTTAATTCTATGCTGACACCCACCAAGCACACAATGCTCTCTTTCAGACCCAACAAGCCTTCAATATCCAGGAACCCATGCAACCTCAACTAGCCTACACTGGCCAACAAGCATTTCAGCCACAACAAGCCTACAGCACCATCAAAACCCTCAAAGCTGCAGTACCCACCAGTGCTTTCAGACCCTTGCCGCCTTCACTTCCCAGCAACCAGCATTTACACCCCAGACACATTTTCAGTATGGAATGACATCTGACCCCACACACTCTGTCACCCCCCCCTGGTGTAGTTCACCATTGCAGCTGGACCTGCTTCAGATGGAGGAAAAACAGGACTCTCATACCGTAGCACCCCATTCCAGCTCACAGGGTAATTTAACTTTAGTACAGGACAAAACCAACACATCCATCAGTAGTACTTCTTCTGCAATGGATGACTTACAGCAGGTAAAGAGCTACAAATATTTGAACAAATTTAAGCTCACACACCTTGCACACTTGAATCACGAATTCCATCTTTTGCCTGATTTTCTCCGGCTACACTTCCAGGCATGTTGGTCAGGAAACGGTGGCCACTGTGGTGACCACTCCTCATCCAGCAGCGTGTTGGAAATATTGTTGCAGGAAGACTCTCATTTCGGCATGGGCTCTGCCATATCAGCATCTACTGGCTCCACAATATGCCAATATGGTGGCACAGCTTTACAGTGTCTATGTCATGAGCAACCAGTTCTTTATAATAGATAAGTCATGCCAGTCAGAATTAAAATATATCATAATGTATTATAGTATCAGCTCAGAAAACTAAACTTCTTTTGCATTTTCTCTTCCTGAGCAGGAAGCAACACAAGCAAGTATTTTGGCAGTGGGGACCCCTCAGAGAACAATCACATAATAAAGAAACAGGAGGAGAACTTTAAGAATGTTCTTCAAGAGCCTGCTTGGAGACTTCCGGCCAATGAGGATGACTGTATCGCGATGAGCTATCAAGTGCTATCAAGGTGAGAGTCAATTCTGTCTGTATTGGGAGAAGGGGGAATTTGGTGTTTAAAGGTAAAGTTCCCCAAAACTGAAAATTGTCATAATTTACTCACCCTCAACCCATTCCAAACTCATAAGACTTTTGTTCATTCGTGAAACACAAATGAAGATATTTTGTATGAATCCTTAGAGATTTCTGTACCTCAGTTGAAAATCCATTCCGCCAAAACATCTCAATTTTGAAAAGGACATAAACATATTAAACCACTTTTCATTTTAATTTATTTTACAATCTAAGTCTCCTGAAAGGAGACAATATATGAACATATTTAATATAGGCTTTTATTCACACATTCAATTTTTAATTTAATGGACTTCACTGAGCTTATTATAACTGAGCTGATCAATCAATGAGTAAATGATGACAAATTGTTTTTTCAGTAAATAATTCCTAGGTAAATTAGCACAACGGAAAAGCTTTTAAAGCTCTGCATTGTGAGTGCTTAAAGTCTGTCTGAACCAGACGTTGCTCCCACATTTCTTCGGTATTGACATACTTCCTGAAACGAAATATTGAATCGAGCAGGGTTTTATTTTAGTGCACATCGCTGCCATCTCTTTCTCACAGCAAACTAATGGTTTGAAGGGAATGGTTAAGGATACTCTTCCCAAGCTATGAAACTGATGTCATCAATGAAGGAATGCCATTCCAGAGCAAAAGCAAATTTTTAGAATTTGAGAAAAATTACCAAGATTACAAAGTTGTTTTTTTCAGTGTATTAATTTCACCCCAAGATTAGCAGTGTGAATTTACAAAGTAAATAATGTGAATTTTGATTTCATTTGGACCTTAAACATAAAAAACAATAAGCTTTGTTGTAAGTGTGTTGGTGTTTTGGGTCAGGGATATGGAAAATATTCTGGGTGAAGACCGAGAGCGTTTAAGGCAGAAGAACCAGCCACGTTTCTCTTCAGAACAGCGTCGAAAACTAATTGATCAGCACCCCTGGATGAGGAAAGGAGCATTACCAATGCCATCAATGTCATGATATGTGACTCCAAGGGTGGGCGATATAGAAAAAAACATTCATTATTTGATTCTTTTGGAAATTCATATAACAAATTTTTCAGGCTGCTTCATGATTCACATGGGGGCCACCAGATGGCACTAGGGGGCTGCAAAGAAATTCTAGAATATGACATTTTTTATTATTTTAGCTATGCAAGTCAGGATTTTCCTGTCTGAACTATGATGTATTTAAAAAATATATAAATATTTAAAACATAATATCAATTATGCGCAGCACCACGCTGAAACATCACCAAACCATTGACGTACTAGTGAACACAATGACATGAACACGCTGATAAGTGCTAAGACTATTTAAAATGTACTAGTTTTTAGATAGAGGATGCAGTGTCTCAGCTGAGAAGGTAAATACAGAAGAGCCCAGGGTGAAAAAACTAAACTGCTTAGATTTGACGACTCGTACATAAAATATGACGTTATGGAATGTGATGGCAGAACACAGTACACACTGTGCTTGAAGATTTTATCCGTTGAAGCACTGAAACTCAACCGACATGCCACAACAATTCATCCGGAGCATGCAAATAAAAGTAAGGATTTCTTTTCAGAGGAAGAAAGAAGAATACGTTAAGCAAAAGGTACGACTGACTACCACATCACGACAATACACGAGAAAGCACAGCAAGCATCGTATCTCGCAGCCCTGCGAATAGCCAAATGTAAAAAGCCTCACGCGATCGGGATGCCGAGTGATGGTCGGGGACGAGCAAAATCTGAATTGCAGGATTTCTTTTATATTGTAAAACTTGTATAATATTGTATATGTCTTCTATATTGAAAAAATATTTATTTTTTAAGTAGAGCAGACATTTTTTATGTTTCTTGCATAAAAACAGATTGCTGAAAAAGCAAACAGATTGCTGTTCAAATTGCAAACCAAACTTCATTTACTCCATTAAAATGTAAGAAGTTTAATGCACTTTTTTACAAATCAAATGTAAATGAACTTTTCAGTATTGATCTACTACGGACATCATAAATAACTGTTCAGTATTAAATACTTTTGTTGCATTTATCAGAAAAAATATTGTTAACCATCATAACTCTTTTATATCAATTTGTTATATTTTATGAAATGTAGACTTTAACCAATTTTGTATATTCAACATCGGAGACATAAGGCTACAAACAGAATTGTTGTTCCAGCATTGTAAAAATGTATTTGTTTTTGGTACAATCTAAAATTTGTAAGTTTGAGGATGTTTTCGTCATGAGTTTTTTTTTAGGGGGCCACAAAATAATTTACCCTACACAAGGGGGCCTCCTCCTGAAACAGTTTGAGAGCCACTGTTCTAGACAGTTCAAGCACGATGCAAAAACAAATCAGCCATACAACTGCAATAGATTGTGTACTCTTGCACAATATTAAGGATCTATCTGGCAAGGCAGATTGTGTAGACTTTTTTTATTCACAATCTATACATTTAAAAATTCAGATATATCTATCCAGGGAACATACAGCATGACCCGGGAACATATGACCCTTTTTCATGTGTTCCTTTATGTGCTATATAAATCTGGGAAACATGGGACCCTGGGAACATATGTTCCCCTTGCCAACATGTTAAGGTTATTACTTCTGTGGAATCTGAAGCTGTAGATTTTCTCATGCAGTTCACACGATGAGTGCTAATAGTCCAAGTGAGGGACCATTAAGAATTCCTGCCTATAAGAGCACCATGAGTCATGGTGAATGCATTTCAATGCTTACAGAAGGCAGCGCTTGTGTTTACTGAATGGTAAGAGTACAGCTGAAAGACTCTTGCATGTGTTTGTGTAGGAGAGTATGTAATGCGAGAATGATGTCTCTGCCCCGCTAGAAGAAGACTTACCGGATATGGAGTTGGGCATTTTGGGAGGAGAAGTGTTACAAGATGGAGGAGGCCTCATTCAATGGAAGAGGAGCAACCTAGGGTATAATCTGAAAACTTTCAACTAATCTCAGCCAGCAGAGGGCAATAGGACCTTTCAGATTCCTACCTTCACACACAAAGTAAAATTGTCTGGGGCTGTCTACTCTAATATCCTTTGTCATTTTAAAAGATTATGAATATGTTTATTTGTGTGTGTGTGTGTGTGTGTGTGTGTGTGTGTGTGCGCGTGTGAGCGTGCGTGAGCGTGTGCGTGCGTGTGCATAGGCAAAAGTATGCCAGGTAGCTGACTGATTAACCCAAAGATGCTGTTCACATGTGCATTCTGATTGAATGTAACCGGTATCACATGGGCCTAACCTGATCAGTGGTTCTATGTCTTTATAGTTTTTCCAATACTTGTTCACAAAAGAATATGGGCCAATATGATTGCATTTTGATGAAAATCAAAACCAGGAAATGAATCACTGCCATATTGTATATTTGGGGACCATTCTAGCCAAATAAGATGCTGCCAATAACCCGTGACCAGTCTAATCATTTTACAGCTAGGGCGCTTGTGTCATTTTGTCAGAGGACAGCAAGTATTGTTGCATGTCTTCAGGGATGTCAAATCATGGAAACTAATATTTTTGTAGATGTCTATTGTAAGTCATACAAAAAATACCATGTACTTATCTTTCTTCCTTTCTCTTCCCCTTTAATTCATGTCTTCTTTTGGTTATTTAAATGTTCTAGTCACAATGCAGTCATTCAACAAAGATGTCAGGGCACTACACTCTTAAAAATAAAGGTGCTTCAAAAGGTTATTCAAGCGATGCCATAGAATAACCATTTTTGGTTCCACAAAGAACCATTTAGTTAAAGGTTCTTAAAATAACTTTCTTTTCCTTAACTTTTTATAGTCTGAAGAACCTTCTTTCACCACAAAGAACATTTTGTGAAACACAAAAGTTATTCAGATGTTAAAGGTTCTTTATGGAACCATTTATACAAAAAGGTTCCTCTGTGGCATCGTGAAGCACCTTTATTTTAAGAGTGTAGTTTTCGAGTGGAGGAAACTAGCTTTATTATGTGTACCATTCTGTAAATGGTTTGAAGCTGTTCCTATATCTAAAATACTGGTACAGGAATATTGGAACTGGCTCTACATCTTTTTCTGATTTGTGAACTATTGAAGCAAAAGACTGAATGACAAAAGAGCCACATGGTAGTGGTGACTGTGTAATATTTAGTTTATTCAAATTTGTTCGATAGTCTTTATAAGCATGTAATTTGGTTTGTGTCAGTATTTTTCATCTTTCTTTTTCATAAATGTAGTAAAATAAACATGTCACTTTATTCCTACCTTTTAATAATAAAATATGATATATACACTTGTCTGTCAGCAGTTTACATTTTCTGATAAACATCATGATACAAGCGAGTGACATCCACTGATCTTTTGCTATATTGTTGCAGCATCAACAAAGATCGTATGACCTAAAATAAAAATTGTTTTAAAAGATTAAGGGGAAATGTTGGCATACATAGTTAATTAAATTAATGAACTGACAATTATTTGATTATTTAATTATATGATTTGAATATGGGTCAAAGACAAGGCGTGCATATTTTGGTGTCCAAGTGCATTATTGCCTTTTAAAATCATTTGAAATTACAAGTATCCCTTTATTCGAT
This sequence comes from Gymnocypris eckloni scoliostomus, assembly GCA_027564155.1. NCBI lineage: Eukaryota > Metazoa > Chordata > Actinopteri > Cypriniformes > Cyprinidae > Gymnocypris > Gymnocypris eckloni. The sequence goes on from CM050417.1 coordinate 32,937,662, forward strand.
AAAAATCTTTTTAGTGTAAATACATTTTGAGTTCATTGAAATTATAAATATAAATATTTTAAGTTTTGGTATATCAAACCTCCAAAACATCAGGTGACACAACTATCTGCAAATATTATGAACAAACTAGGAAAACTATTCAAAATTTAGCTTTAGTAAATTCTAAATAAAATACTGGTGCGTGATTTTTTGTAACTTTTTTTCTATAAACAAAATTCACAAATACAATAGATTTAATAAAGTGTCAAGCTAAACTGTTTAGAAATGTGTCCAGTGTAGAATATATATATTTTTCAAAATAAACCAGTTGATTAAGGCGTAAAACATCTTGGTTACCAGGGATCTGTTTTCATCACCATCTGTTATCTCAACGAGCACACAGCTGACCCCTCACCCTACTCAATGTATTCTTTATCTATTCAAACCTCTATTAATGCATCTGATGAAAGCAAATTTTGTTTAAGCTTTATTTGGAATCAATTTAATGGAATACATTTGAATAAATTCGGTAAATAACTCAATATTAAACACTGCAGACTATAACCTCTCCTCTGTATTATGCATTCTCTAAACTTTAAGGATTATTAAAGTGTTCCATTATTTTCTTTGATTTAGGAATCCATCCAAAATCTCTGGATAAGATTAATCTTACCTGACCGCATCAAATATTTGATGGCACTGGTATACATCTATCAAGAAAACATACACACACACTATTCATAAATACTATGAACCATAGCTTTAATAATTTAATTTGTAACCACAAACCACAATGTAACTATATATAGCGTATATATGCTTTCTTTCCATCAGCATCCTCTGAATTTATCTTTTATTTCACTAACTGATGAGATAGTCCCTAAAGTATATAAACAATAAAAACATGCTTTTTAATGACTACTACACAAAGCCATGGACTTTATCTATGTGACAGTCTAAATTTATGTCTAAAACAGATTTTTAACTCTACAAAAGACACAAAACTAATCTTTTGCCCCACTAAAACAAAGCAATTTCTCAATCTTTAGTATATACCATTACAGTTCACTTTTTAAGCCAGTTCAATCTGAAATTCATTTCTAAATAAGCATTTTTGCTTCAAGGCATTATGTTTCTGAAGAAAAAATATCCAACGGAATGTTAAATTCACTGTGAATTCCATACATGATGATGTAAGATGATGTCTTATCATTTTACCATCATTTTATCATCAGCTCCAGTCATTTTCTCAAGAAAATCAGATGAGAATTCCGGCATGCTCCAATACAGGATTAAGTGAATTATGAATAAAGATGCATGGTCTTTGAAGAGACTTCTACCATGGCCGCCACATAAACTTAGAGTGTGTGATGATGGAGGAGTTCAGACTGTCCTCAGCTGATGCAGGACTTGCTTCAGTCTCTGTCTCCTCTAGGTCAGAGCAGAGGTCGTCACTTGAAGGATTGGATGGGGATGGGGACAGTGCTGAGAATAGGTCAGACACACCTGGAATTAGCACCTCTCCAGCTGGCCATGATCGACTGGAGGAGGAAGGCTCTGATATGAGCTCTATGATCATCTCCTGAAGGTGATCCTCATTTAATGGCATGCACTCAAGCAGATGGTTGAGCAGCTCTGCAGCCACTGTGGTGTCGATCCCCGGGCATGTGGACACAAAGTTGTGCACCTCATGCATGCACTGGATATAACCTGCTGCAAATCTCTCACTGCCCTCTCGATTCACCGTTTCACACTCTGGAAGTCAAGAAGTCAAGACATAATTTTCATGGAAACTAATTGCCTAATATGCAGTGCAACTATGGTTGGGGTCATCTTACCACTAGAATGATTCTGTAGGATGTTCTCAACTCGTTTTACTGTTAGTTCAAGCACCTCTGCATTCTCCATTTTAGTCTTCAACTGATTGTAAAAGTAGATAAATATGTCTTAACATTTTTAATATTTGTTTAAATTTACAAAGTGAAGCCAATCTATTTGGGCTGTCTATCAACTGACTACGAGTCGGTGGTACAGGCATTGCAGTGGAGATAAACTTACATCGTTATCTGTTAGAAGTGTTCTGAGATCCTGCAGGCTTTCATTAATGCGCGCGCCTCTT